>WEDG01004783.1:0-142434 GCA_017591395.1 Schistocephalus solidus | reverse complement strand
ATTAACTCGAAAGCAATGGCTCTAAGTTGGGCCATCTTATTTATATGAACTTAGCAAGTTATTCTCTTCAATATGCCTTAACATTTCCGTTTTTATTATCTTCTCCATCATTTTGCAACAGATACTTGTGAGACTGACTGATCGAAAACTGTTTTGGGGATGTCCTCTATCCTCCTTTATAGATAGGGGTTATGTTGGCTATCTTCCACTCGGTAGGCAGAGCCCCCGCCTCCATCGAACTTTCAAATATCTTGGAGAGCGGAGAGGCCAGCTGGTCTGTTAGTTCATTGAGAACTTTTGCGGATATACCATCTTGGCCAGGTGATTAAGTGGGCTGTAGCTGTTTCAGAGTTTTTCTTACTGTGTCCATTGGGAACGACAACGTGCTTATTTTGTTTTTAGATTTCGCAGAACTGTAGTATTCATCCTCGTCAAAAGGTGGTTCCTCGGTATACACGGACATAATGAAATTGGAAAAGAGGCTGGTCTTATCAGAGTTATCAGGTAACCTGTTTCCCTGATTGTCTTTAAGACAAGGAATGCAGTCGTTATTTCGTTTTGCCATATTAACTTAAGCATAAAACCTTTTCGAATTTCTCGGTATGTCATTGACTATTTCTGACTCAAAGGCTGATTTTTAATTTCTCAGAAGATTCCGACACTGATTTCGCTGTTTCTTAAAAGCGGAAAAATGTTCGGGTTGTTGATATCTGGCATATGTTCTCCACAGTCTTCTTATCTTCTTGAGATTCCTTTTTATTTTCGATGTCACCCACTCGGGTCGGGAGACGCACGATCGCCTTTTAAGTGGGCAGAATTTCTCTACAAACTGCCAATAGGAACACGTTTTGCGAAATATTCCGTTGTAAACTGAAAGTACCAAATTAAATGGACCTCCATATTGCCGTGGTATATCCACCCCCAGGACAGCAGATGGAAATTGGTGTAGCACTCATCACAGCGGTAAGCAAATCTGTTGTAACAAACACTTTTTAATACTTTGAGATTCCAACGCTCACGATATCAATTGGGTATCGGTGTACTGCTCGCGATTGGAAAATTTATTTGAACAGATATTACTTCAGTTGGTAACTGACGAGTTTCTTACACAACCAGTCACAATGAAGACGCGGTTCCGAAATGGGCAGCAATCAAGCTGTTCGGATTTAATCATTAATAGATACGACATTTGCATCTTTCCTTTAAGATCTTACGCGCCCCTCGGACGAAGTGGTCATTGTGCTTGGGAGAACAGTCATTTTTCTGTACCCGACCTTCGAGTCGTAAGGAAGAGAAATGTATGGAGAGAGGATTATACCAAAATGAAAGAACTACTGACGAGATTAACTGGAGCTCTGTACTCATATATGACTAAAGCGCTGGCTGGTTCTGCATTGATTTGCAGTTAGTTTTTAACTGATGTCCACTTACAAGGTGACTGTGCATCTCCCGATTCGAGTGGGTGACATTGGAAATAAAAGGGAATCTCGAGAAGAAAAAAAGACTGTAGAGAACATACGTCAGATATCAACGACCCAAACATTTTTCCGCTTTTAAGAAACGGTGAAATCGAAGTCGGAATCTTCTGAGAAAAGAAAAATCAGCCTTTGATTCAAAAAAAAGTCAAAGACATACCAAGAAATTTAAAAAGGTTCTTTGTTTACCTGAACAAGGCAAAACGAAATCGTGACTCCATTCCTTGTCTATAAGACTATCAGCCAAACAGGTTAACCGATAATTCTGATAAGACCAACCTCTTGTCCAATTTCTTCATGTCCATGTATACAAATTAAATGAATTTTAAGGAGGCAGAATACCACAGTATTCCCACATCTGCAAATAAAATAAGCACAGTGTCGTTCCCAACAGACATGGTAAGGAAAAATCTGAAACAGCTACAATCCACTAAATCATCTGACCAGGATGACACGTGTGCGAAATTTCTGAAAGAACTCACCGACCAGTTGGCCTCTCCAATCTCCAAAATCTTTGAAAGTTCGATGTAGGTGAGGGATCTGGCTAACGAGTGGAAGATGACCAACCTAATAAACATCTGTAAAGGATGATAGAGAACATCACCAAATATTTTCAGACCAGTCAGCCTCACCAGTATCTGTTGCAAAATTATGGAGAAGATAATCAAAACGGAACTGATGAGGCATATTGAAGAGAAAAACATGCTAAGTTTATACCAGCATGTATTATGAAGTGGTCAATCCTGCCTTACGAACCTGATCACATCCATGGAAAGCAGGATGAAATCATTAGAAATGAGTTTGCAAGTAAATGCGGTCTACATTGAATTAAGCAAAGCCTTCGACAGGGTTCCACAAAGACGTCTGATATTTAAACTGCATCAAATGGGTGTGACTGGAAGCCTACGCAAATGGCTGGCCGACTTTCTCACAGACAGGTTTCAATTTGTTTGTATTGGAGATGCTAAATCGCACTGGAAAACCGCTTACAGATGATTTTCGCAGGCGAACGTTCTGGGTCTCAATTTGCTTCAAATATACGGAAAAAACTGCCTTCATTGATTGACAAACGAGAAGGTTACGTAAGCTGACAATCTGAAGTTTGGAAATTAAATTGAAAACCGGAGGTTTGCGCGGAAATTGCAAAATAACTTGGATCGATTTCAAACAGGATGTGATGAACGGCCGCTGAACCTTAATTTCAACAAATGACAAACCAGATGAGGATTTTGGCAGATTTGCATAATTCCTTTGACCCACTTGTGGAAAACTCAGCGGCATCGCTAGGATTCAAACCCACGCTGCTAAGGGGAAGGCTTTAGTACAGCCAACGCACTAGTCTACTGAGTAAAGAGGCCCAAACGGAGGCAACGAGTTTAATAAACATGGGTCAAATTACAAGCCAAGCCTACTGCAACGTATGAAATCCACAAATTCTGATACAGGCAGCTGACTGCCCAAGCAGATTTTCTTAGGCAATCAATCTAGAATCCACCAGATGACTTCAAGGCACAATTAATGAGAAGAAGTATTTGGCAGATTCGAATAATTCCTTTAATCTACTTGTGAAAAAATCGGCGTAATCAGTGGGTTTAAACCCACTCCCTTAGGGGAAGGCTTGAGTACAGCCAATGCTCTGGCCAACTGAGTTATGAGACATCAGCGGAACCCTTGAGTTTAGTCACAAAGTAACCCACCAAGCCTACTGCAATATATGATATCCACAAATTCTGATAAAGTAAGCTGAATGTCCAAGCAGGATTTCCTAGACAATCAATTTATAATCCAACAGATGTCTACTAGTTAAGGTTAATTTGTAGAGTATTTTGGCAGATTTGCATAATTCTTTTGACACACTTGTGAAAATCTGGGTGGCCCCGATGGGATTCAAACACACGCCAGCAAGAGGAAAACTTTAAATAAATAAAAAAGTTTATTGATTTAGCACCCCTTGGGCCCCGTCAAATCCTTTGAATACAGGAAAAAGCCTTAAACAAACTCCTCTTTTAATTAGCCACTTTAGATATAGTTTGATTGTTTTCTTCCATAACAGTGTTTGAAATGACGAGTTTGTTTTAAGTAAAAAATCTCTTTTTCAAGATAAAGAAATAGAAAAATGTGAAGTTGAAACATTTATGCAGAATGGGGATGAATGTATCAGGGTAAGAATGGTAAGTGTCAAGACAAGTCTGTTATTGACGTTCGAGAATATTCATTCGACAGAGGTAGAAACGTCTGCGGTCGATTCGAAGGCATAGGCACTTCCAATCAGATGCGAACGCAGTCGATTCCGGTGTAAGGTTTTAGCGGACGAGGATGTCAAGGATAGCACACACTGGAGTATATCACTCGGACCAGCTGTAGCCATATAACTTTGGTAGAATCGTTAAGCACTTCACCAGCCACATGTATAGAGAGCAGGAGAGAATAGGTTTATAACGTAAGGTTACTATGTTAACAGTTACAAATTGTAGATATATAAATTGTAGAAATATAAAGATACAAGCGAATATTGGGTCCTGTACAATTGATACTTTTTGGAGTTGGAGGTCGTCAGTAATGATCAGTTAGATACCGGTGGGGAGTGCAGCGCTGTTGAAAAATGCGGGTGAGGGTGGTGCAGATGCTGACGCTCAGGGACTTTCGAGCTGGTACGACGGCGTTAATGAGGGGAGATGTCAGCGGTAGGGAGAGAAGGAACACCGGCCATCTTCGCAGACCATCGATCACACCATTCCCATCCGGGATCCGCGCGAAAAGTCTTCCCGGTCCATTCAAACAATTCTGTCGGAACTGTGGTTCATTACAGGGTCTGCCGACAAATTAGACTTAGTTGACTGATTGCTTAAAAAGGTGAGCAAGAAGAGTTAAGGAGCAAGAAGTGTTTAACGGTAAGAAACTTTCAGTGCAGTCCTACAGTCTTCATATTTGTATTTTATAACCTATTGTGGATTATCGTTAATCTAGCTGCATGAAACAGTTAGTATACTAACGAATGTTATACCATTCGTTTCATACAGCTTGCGGCTTGTTGCGCATTCGAATTACGTAGAGCATAAAAGATGTTAATAACGGAAGAAATATACTACTAACAGACTGAGATGAAAGATAATAAGTTTTGCAAGTTTTTTAAAGCAAATAGTTAAACAATATTTAAATTCTAAATGAAAATAAAGACAAAATCCAAAAAAATTTAAAATGTAAAATTGTCCTAAATGTTTTAATAAGTTTTAACAATAGAAAAAAAAGCTGCTTTTAGACAAGCAGGATTTCCTATGCAATCAATCTCGAATCCACTAGGTAAGTACTAGGCAAAATAAATAATATGAGGATTTTAGCAGATCTGAATATGTAATTTGACTCACTCATACAAAGCTCAGCGGACTCAGTGGGATTTTAAAACCATGCCAGCAAGGGGAAGGCAATAGTAAAGCCAACGCTCTAGCCAACTGAGCTACGAGGCACCACCAGGAGCCGCGTATTTAATCATACTTGGGTCAAGTAACCCACCAAGTCTACTGCAATGTATGATATCCACTAATTCCGATCCAGTTAGCTGAATGCCCAAGCAGGATTTCCTAGGCAATCAATCCATAATCCAACAGATGACTTCTAGTCGAAATTAATTTGTAGAGGATTTTGGCAGATTTGAATAATTATTTTGACTCACTTGTAAAAACCTGGGTGGCCCCGATGGGATTCAAACCCACGCCAGCAAGAGGAAGGCTTTAAATAAATAAATAGGTTTATTGATTTAGCACTCCTTGGGCGCCGTCAAATCGTTTAAACACAGGAAAAAGCCTTAAACAAACTCCTCTTTTAATTAGCCACTTTAGCTTTGGTTTGCTTGTTTGCTTCAATAACAGTGTTTGAAATGACGAGTTTGTTTTAAGTAAAAAACCTCTTTTCCAAGGTAAAGAAATAGCAAAATGTAAAGTTGAAACAGTTATACAGAATGGGGATGAATGTATCAGGGTAAGAATGGTAATTGTCAAGACTAGTCTGTTATTGACGTTCGAGAATATTCATTCGACAGAGGTTGAAACGTCTGCGGTCGATTCGAAGGCATAGGTACTTCCAATCAGATGCGAACGCAGTCGATTCTGGTGTGGGGTTTTAGCGGCCGAGGATGTCAAGGATAGCACACACTGGAGTATATCACTCGGACCAGCTGTAGCCATATAACGTTGGTAGAATCGTTAAGCACTTCATCACGCACACATGTATAGAGAGCAGGAGAGAATAAGTTTATAAGGTAAGGTAACTATGTAAACAGCAACAAATTGTAGATATATAAATTGTAGAAATATAAAGATACAAGCGAATACTGGGGACCTGTACAATTGATCCATTTGGAGTGGGAGGTCATCAGGAATGATCAGTTAGATACCGGTTGGGAGTACAGCGCTGTTGACAAATGCGGTGAATGTGGTGCAGATGCTGACGCTCAGGGACTTTCGAGCTGGTACGACGGCGTTAATGAGGGGAGATGTCAGCGGTAGGGAGAGAAGGAACACCGACCATCTTCACAGACCATTGATCACACCATTCCCATCCGGGATCCGCGCGAAAAGTCTTCCCGGTCCATTCAAACAATTTTGTCGGAACTGTGGTTCATTACAGGGTCTGCCAACAAATTAGACTTAGTTGACTGATTGCTTAAAAAGGTGAGCAAGAAGAGTTAAAGAGCAAGAAGACTTTAATGATAAGAAACTTTCAGTGCAAAATTAGGAGCAAGAAGAATTTAACGGTAAGAAACTATCAGTGCAGTTCTAAAGTCTTCTTATTTGTATTAGGAGAAAGAAGATTAGGAGCAAGATGTGTTTAACGGTAAGAATCTTTCAATGCAGTCCTACAGTCTTCATATTTGTATTTTATAACATATTGTTGATTATGGTTGATCTAGCTGTATCAAACAGTTAGCATACTAATGAATGGTATACCATTCGTTTCATACAGCTATATCAAAACCTGGGCGTGCGGCTCGTTGCGCATTCGAATTACGTAGAGCATAAATGATGTTTAAAACGGAAGAAATATACTTCTTACAGACTGAGATAAAAAATAATAAGTTTTGCAATTTTTTTAAAGCAAATAGTTTAAAAATCATAAAATTATATATAAAAAAGACGCTATTCAAAAACATTTGAAAATTTAAAATTGTCATAAATGTTTTAATAAGTTTTACTAATATAAAAAAAGCTGCTTTTTAGATAATGGGTATATAAATCATTAAATTTACAGCCCTTGCGCATAGCCAGATGAAAGGTATTAATGAGCCTCTAGGTCACTAACCACCAGCTGTAGCTTGCCCATAACCAGAAGGTGTACCACATAACCAGATGATTAAATTCTTCATCGTTGTGTGCCTTGCAGGTTGTCGTAGGAGGCTCATGAAAGGACGTGAGGTAACTACTCGTGGGAGCTTCTGACCTGAGTATCCAGTTCTAGTGAAATGGCTATCACCGTCATCGGAAGCGCACGCAAAGTACGGTTGACGTCTAGGTGCAGATACGGCAGCTCATCGGGAGGACTCAGAATTGAAGAAGCTATCGCCGATAGTAACCGCCGCAACGTATACGTGTGATTCCCGAAGTTGGCGTTATCAGAGCCCTAGTAACATATGCTTATTTTGCTAGCTTCTATCTGTAAATAGGGTTTTAAAAGGCTCTGCCTATCTCTCTTATCTATACTGAATTATTGTGTTCAGTTCAGTTCAGATCAGTGTGTTTGAGAAAAATAGGCTTTTGCACCTTATATCCCTATTTTTTACATAAACTTCGCAAGAATTAGAAGCAATGTAAAGGTGTAACTGTCAAGGGGAATACCAATCTATGTCAACAGAGCAATCATATCATCTGAACACAGAATTGCTTTTCCTTGCGACAGTAAAGCAATTTAGCTAAAAGCAAAGAGGCATGGTGCACAAAATCTGAATTTATGACTAAATACAGAAAGCCAAATCAAACAACAGAAATTTGTCGAGATTATGTTCGAAATAATTAACGGTGCATCTCAGACTGAAGACACAGTTATCACCGGAGATTTTAATGCACCATTGATTGACAGGAACATATTATCCGTAAAAGGTTCGCGGAATTACTTTAGCTCCAAACTATTTAAGCTTACAGTGAATCTCTTTCTCATCCAGAATGTTATATTTCCAACGAGAGTCAAGATAGCTCAAATGGCGAATTGCCTAGAGCTCGTTCTTTCAGAGGACCCAATTGATGTGGATGAATTAAGGTCACTCGTGCCACTTGGTAAAATTGACCATTTCATGCTGCTGTGGGAATACTGTTTGCACACCAAGCAAACGGAGACTCCTGGTGTTTCGTTAAATTACTGGCGCGAAAATTTCTCTGACATGAGGGATGAATTACGGCACTAAATTAGCAAAACAATCTGACCGAAAATCTGGATGTAGATTGGACAACTCTCAGGGGCGTTATCCATGACGCTATGCACCACAACTGTCCTATTAAAAAAGGCATAAGGCCAACAGCCCTGTTTGGTTAACGGAAAATTCGGAAAGACAGCTAAACTTAAAAGATTAAACTCTGGAGAAGGTATAGAGCAACAACTCAAACCATGCAATACGATGAATTTTGCCAAAAGTGGAACGCAATTAGGTTAATTATCGGCAGATGATGGAATGTGTATGAGGCTTAAATTATATAATGGGCCGTCGATAAGCGAATAGTACGTTTTAGAATTTTTTTTTATTTGGAATTAATATTTGGTTAGCAGCGGGAAGGTACTGTCTAAGCAAACATTAGTAACGAAATAAAGTCATGACAATGTGTGCAGATAAAATGTACAAATTCATAACTTGTCCTGCTATGTCAACAGTTAGCAATGTTTTAAAATAAATGGTGAACTAGAAAAATAGGCAGTGAAAAAAACTCCTACCATGAGAATGGAGGCAGAGTTCAATAGGCCTTCATTTTCGAATAGAAGGTAGGAGAAAAAAACTGCTTAGGAAAAAAATGGTCAGGTGGTAGAATAAGGTTATACTGCAGTAGCATTTCAGAATGAGATAATGAAACGTCGAGGTGATTCGTTCTTGATCACTTAGGCGTATGAAACAGAATCTCACGAAAATGCGTCAATGAACTTGAGTCCTCAGCATCATAGGATCCAGAATTGAATTCTGATGATGGTTAGTATCCAAAGAAACCGCAGCATTTAAGATTGTCGACCACCGAATTTGTACGTCCGAATGACGTCTTCGTTTGGAGGACGGGTGATATAAGGAGACATTATAGTTCATGGGCGTCTCGAGGTAGCGTAAATATAGTTTCAAGAGGGTGACTCAAATTCCCGATGGTCCTTTCTCCGAGTCATGGGAAAAGCTACTGGGAAAAGATGAGGAAAATAAAAGGTTAATAGAATCAGTGTTAAGATAAATGTGCAGTCTTCGCTTGAATGCAGATAGACTAGTTAACGACCTTATTTCAATTGGCAAGTTATTCCAAAGAAAACTATACCTAGAAGCAAAGAAGAGAGAGCGTTTACACGTGGAGGATGCAGTGGGAGGTATAATTAGTGCAGAATTTCTTAGGTTATAAGGAAGACTAACGGGGGAAATGACAGAAAGCTTTGGGAGATTTGAACTATTATTTAGTCGAAAAAGGAGACAAAAGCCTGCTTCAAGTCTCCTGACCCAAAGAAATTTTAGCTTCGTTAGCTGGCATCTTGTTGAGTAGGAAGTAGTTGAAAGAGTCGGAAATAGGAGTTTTTTTGTGAAATGTCTTTGGACATTTTCAATTTTTGAACGGCTAGATTCGTTCATCAAACCGAAGAAAGGACAGCAAAATTCAAGAATGGGAAGTACAAACATACGATAAAGTCTTAATTTAATTTCAGGAAGGTAGAAATTATAAGAAATAAAGCTGCAAATCTGAGCAGCTTTGGCCGTAATTCTATCGGCATGAGGCGAAAGATCTAATTTATTGGTGTAGCTTAAGCTCAAGTCCTTGATGGAGGAACATTCAATCATATGGCAACCTTCAAAGATAAGAGGTTGCGGCAGCCTTACAGGCCCAAAACTCATGTAGCGACACTTAGTAGGTGAGAACTCCATTAGCCATGTGGAGCTCCAGGCCGAAAAGAGCGTCTAAGTCTGAATGAATTTGTTCTAGGCACCGTTCGGTTGTAGAGTTAGAGAAGGAATAAACGCATTTGAGATCATCAGCATAAATAAAAGATTGAGAATTTTTAACTATCGATGAAATATCATTTATATACAGTAAGAACAACAAAGGACCTAATACGGTACCTTGAAGGACACCACTAACAATCGGGGTAGCATTTGAGTATGAGGATCCTACGTAAACTTTTTGTTTTTGTTTTAGCTACATCAATAGTCGGTTGAAGAAGAAGGAGACGGTGGCAGTGTTGATAGGTGAAAACTACGAGACATTTATGAAAATCTAGATAAGGCAGAAAACCATAGTTAGTTTTTCGCATCTGTTTGCACAAATGAAGCGGATTTTAAACAAACAGACTTTCGTACATGTAGTAACGACGCAGTCATTGAGGGCCTAAAATTCACAGAAGACGTGAAGAAGGAACATCTTGCACTTAACGACGCCAAATCTCAGTGGCCAGACCAAATAATAGCAAAAGCACTGAAGGAGCTTTCTAGTGAACTCTCTTAACCACACTCATTTATTTTCCAGTCGTCCTTCGATCGAGGCATCCTCCCCTCTGATTGGCAATCATTGAATATATACCATATTCAAAAAGGTGGATCCATAACCAGTCCTCAAGACTATGGACTGGTGAGCCTTACATGCATTTGTTGCAAAGTGATGGAAAGGATTATCAAAAAACTTCCTTGACAGTGCCCAGCATGGATTTCGACGAAACCACTCCTGTTTGACCAATATGCTCTCTTCAATCGAACAGTGGTCCATGTCATTAAATGAGGACACCATCGTTGATTTTCTCTACATCGACTTCAAAAAAAACCTTTGATAGTGTTCCTCACCGCAGGTTACGCTACAATATCCGAGAATCCGGAATAAGGGGGAGTTTACTCAATTGGATAAAAACTTATTGATAGGCTGATCACAGTCCGTGTGCATTGGCTATACGAAATCAATTTCCGTGCCGATCGTTAGTGGTGTACCTCAGGGCTCCGTTCTTGGGTCATTACTTTTCTTAATCTATGTAAATAATTGTATCAATGGATTTGACAGCACGCGAGTCATATTCGCAGATGACATAAAGATATGGCAACCAATCCGATGCCGTACTGATGAACAGACTTTACAAGAATGGCAGATGAAGTTTAACCTCAAAACTAAGAAGGCAATTGCGATGGGCGACTTCCATCAATACTCCCTTGAGAGGAAGGTGCCTGTCAAATGTATCCGAACAAAAGAACCTAGGAATCACCATTTCGTCTTTCCCTGAAAGCCCTCCACTCAATGTGTCAGGGCGGCCAAAAAGGGCGTCCAATATCCTGTTAGACATAACACGAACTTTCGTAGATATCGATAAGGAAATATTCCGAAAAATATACGGGACGTTTATTCGTTAACACCTGAAATATGGAGTTCAGGCGTGGCAAGCGTAGCTGAAAAAAGAGTAAAAACTGCTGGAAAGGGTTCAAAGGAGGGCAAAACAAAAGTCGTTAAGGGTCTGAAAGTCTTTATCATACAAATGCAGACTTGACGCTCTTCAACTTTCTCCATTTGAGTACAGGCATGTTCAAAGCCATCTCATACAGACATACCGGCTCGTAAGGACTCAGAACTCTGCTCTACAATTTGAAGACTTTTTTCATTGGCCACAACAACTAAACTGCGTGGGAATTCTATCAAACTTCCAGGAGCCTTTATCCCACCTGGATGTTCGAGGCCACTCGTTTTCGAAGCGAGTTTTAGGTGCCTGGAATGGACTCTCAGAGGACGTCGTATGGGTGAACACGAGAGACACATTTAAACATAAACTTGATTTCTATTCGCTGTAAAATTGCCATGCATTCTTACAGGAGGGTACTGCTACATCATACCAAAGCTTTGCACACATACAGATAACGGTGATATCTATTATTTGAGAATGTAATCTTCGATCCTGCTGGATGACTGTGTTCAGATCCCAGTGTTATAAAACTATTTTCTTTCTATGTGACTATGTAACTCACTACTTTATAGTAAAATATTTGTGTTAAATTGAACATCTTCGATGAGCCTATCCCACCTGGGTGTTCGTTGCCATTCGTTTTCGCAGCGAATTGTCGGTGCCTGGAATGGACTCCCAGAGGATGTCATACGGGCGAGTATGACGAACACTTTCAAGCATAAATTGTATTTATATTCGCTTGACAAATATCCTTCATTCTTACAGGAAGGAACTGCTCAATCATACAAACCATTGCACATACCTACAAATAACGGTGATATCTATTATTTGACTGACAAATTGGTCCTTAGGAGGACTGGGCCTAGATTTCCCTATTTATTTATTTCCAGTTTTCAGGCAGGGTCAAAAGAGCTATAAAGCAGAGGATCGAGGTGACAATGCAAAAAACTCATGATCGTTCCCTCAAGTGTTTTCATGCGAAAAAACTGCAGCTCATTGAGTGATTAAATTTCGGGACGGGGACGGGTTGACACAGGTGCATAATGTAGTCCTTTTCCTTTCAGTGTTATGGATCCGGTATTCTGCACCAGTAGGTATGTCGGCGAACAGTTGCTCGCTATCCACTGGGGAATAAGCCAATTACGGACTACAGAGCCAGCAATATTGCCCTCAACATGAAGTGTGGTACAGGATTCAGAGTCCACGAGAACCGTCAGAACGGAAGAGAGCTTCCATCGAGTCAGCACCCAAAATTCGTAGAAGGTGTCCTGAATGTAGAAAACTAGTGACATCTCTCGTAAACGAAGGATGGTTTCGCTGAATTTTGAGAATTCTGAGTAACTTATTCCAGATTGCTACATCATTAACCGAAAAAAACTGACAAAATCTAACGAGGCGTGCTAGAGGAAAAAATAAAAAAACATCTCGATGACTGGTGCGCAGAGAGTGGTTGAGCTGCCTCAGAGTAGTAAAAGAGTTAAAGGTACAACTGTTAAAAAGTTAAAACAATAAAATAGTAAAAATAGTCCCTTCTGTAATCTGCGAAGCCACAATGGGTCGATGTTTCCAAGCGCCCAGTGATTTTGGTAGGACAGGTTTCTGTGTTTCGAAGAGAAAACTCTTTAAATAAAGGTGTGCTGGACTAATACTATCTTCTTCCGTTCAGTAGCGTACAGAAGGATAAAAAGAAACGAGCGGTATTTCAGACTAGGTCTGACATACCTTTTAAAAAGGCTGGCTCTAATATTGAAGGTTTTGAAAGTACTGAGCATAGACCCAGTAGTTTGGCGGGCTTTCAAGACAATTAGGGGACAGTGCTCTGACAGCTTAAGACCACTATAATATGATATACCCAGATCCTTTATAACCCCGAGTAAATTTAGGGCCATGAGCGTCTATGGTCAGCTGGAGCTGATAGTTTTCGCCAATAACCAAAACGGAATACTCGTGGCAAGATAGCGAAAGACACCATGTGCAAAACCACTGAGCGAAGGCCTAAAGATATTTTTTAATTCAATTCAATTCAATTTATTGAGGGAAATAGGCATGGGCCTTTGAGTACCCTATTTGTAACGTAAAATTAAGTGCGGTGTACAGAGAAACCGTGTGGGTTGCCAAGGTACAAAAGGCGGTCATAAAAGTTGACAAGTGGTGCACGACTCTCGAGGGTTAAGATAAATGCCTCATCGCTCAGGCTCGTTGCGGAACATAAACTGTCAAGGTTCCTTTTAAAGCTCTCCAGCGATGGTGACATCACAACGTCTTCAGGGAGGGCATTCCATGGTTTAACCACTCTGACAGAGAAGGAGAACTTGCGCACATCCAGTCTCGCCTGCTGGACACGCAGTTTCAATGGGTGACCTCGGAGATGGGTCGGTGGCAAAATTCAAAGAAGTCCGAGAATTCCAGGCAACAATCCAATCCCTTCACAATGCGGAATGTCTGCAGGAGATCACCACGCATTTGCCTATAACTCAAAGGGAACAGATTAAGATTCATTAGGCGGGTGGGATATGGCAAGGAGCTTTGACTTCTAACCATTTTGGTGGCTTTTCTCTGGACTCTTTCGAGGCAGTTCTGATCTTGAACTGTCCAGGGTTTCCAGGCGTGCATAGCATATTCCAAATGTGGCCTAATGAATGTTCCAAAGGTCTTAGCAAAAAGATCTTCATCGAAATCCAAAAAGGCTCGTCTGATGGCATGCAACACCGAAATTGCCCCTTCGCCACTTTCGAGCAGTGAGACGATGGTTTTAAGGTGGTGGTCATCAGCACACCAAAGGTCCTTTTGGGTTTCCACGTCTTTTAAGGCTTCCACCGTTGAGAAAGTAACTTCTACTTTCGGCAGATCCAGACGGGTTGCCTAAGCGAAGTATTGTACACTTATCGACGTTGAACCGCAAAAAGCCAATGATTCGACCACTCCTCCAACCGAGTTAGGTTGATCTGCAGTTTATCTTCGTCAGCAGGGCTCTGGATTACATTCAAGATTTTTAATGTCGTCGGCAAAACATTGCTGCTTCACAGTCGAGATTCCTGACACAATCGTTCACGTATATTAAAAACAGTATTGGCCCTAGTACTGAACCCTGAGGAACCCCACTCTCGACCGCCGCAGACCTTGACCTCTCTTGGCCGATGCACACAACCTGGCGCTGACCCACGAGGAAGTTTTTCGATCCACTTTGAGGAGGTTACCTCTGATTCCAATTCTTTCTAGCTTGTAAAGCAGTCTCTCATGCGGCACAGTATCGAAGGCCTTTTGAAAGTCAATGAAGGCAATGTGAACCGCGTAAAATAAACGTAAAAAAACAGAATATCAAATAAAAATAGGTAGAGGAGTGTACAGTTAGAGAAAATTTCCTCGTGAATGGAGAGCAAACACAAATGGTGGCTCAAATTCAAAAGCCCGCCATAACATGGTGTTATGAGTGCCAAATAATCCGACTGCGGTCTAGTTCCCGAAGGATGATTAGGTTATAATATCAGTACTTCATCAGTGGTCACCAACTTCAGGAGGTAAATATTCTAAAGGACTTGGGTATGTGGATAACACCCACTCTCAAACCCTCGTCACACTGTGCGAATATCGCAAAGTAAGCTATGTGTATCTTAGGCACAATCAGGAGATCCTTCGTTAATTTTGAAGAAGAGCGTTTTGGGCGCGTGTTTGGAACATTTATCTGGCCGGTGTTGGGATATTGCGTTCAGTTGTGGCGCCCTTGGACAAAACATGACTGCGCTCTGCTGAAGAAAGTTCAACGTAGGGTGACTAAACTAGTCAGCCGATTGGAATGCCTACTCTATGAAAGCCGACCAGAAAGACTTTAAATTTTTAGTCTATCTTATAGGCAATACAGAGAGGATATGATCTTAGTCTTTAAACTGGTTCGAGGAGTTGATTGTGGTCTTCAGATGGCCGACTTTTTGAATTGGCAAACATGACAAGTCTCCGAGCTCACCAATACAAACTGAAAAGAAAATCCGCCAAACTTGAAGTGCGGGCCAACTTCTTTTCCCAACGGGTGATTGAAGAATGGAACAAATGCCAACTTCCGTTGTTCAGGCTGAAAGCGTTGAAATGTTTAAAAGAAGATTTGATGAATTTTTACTTGATTGACATCTATTCAGTTGACAGCAATGATCGATATACTAAAACGACTATCGCCATGTAAAATTTGCTTATTTTGCTAGCATCTATCTGTAAATAGTGTTTTCAAAGGCTCTTCTTATCTCCTCTATATATATTGAATAATAAAATGACCTCAACCATACCATCTTCGTCCAGTGCGCGGGTCCAGTGATCTGTGAGAGTAATAAACTGGAAGACAGGAGCGATTCTCTCTGAAGCGCATGGAGCTCTGAGAGTAATCGGTTTTCCTGAAGGAACTTTATGGTCGCCTTCTTTATTATCAGTTCCATTATTTTACATCAAATGGAGGTAAGCTTACAGGCCGATAATTGTTGACATTAGATCGAGCATCACTCTTGTATATGGGGTATATATTTGCTGCCTTCCATTTTGATGGCAGTTTACCTTATTTAAATGATGAAGTGAACATATGCGCTTGTGGTTTGGAGAGTTCACCGGCCAGTTCTTTTAAGAACACTGCAGGTAACTCGTCCGGACCAGATGAATTCGCTTCTTTCAGATTTTGCAGTTCTCGTTCTACGAGGAGTTCCGGAAGAGTATATATTCAAGCACTGGACCGGCGTCTATAACAGCAGTGTTGACGTGTTCAAGCTGAAGTTCCGGTTCTCTAGTGAATACCGAGGCAACGAACCGACCCAAGTGCTCGGCTTTCTCGCAATTTTCAACGATTTCATCACCACTCCCATCCATAAGTACTGCGACTGAGTCCTTGTTTTTTAATCGACTTTTGTTATACTGGAATGAAATGTTTGGTTTATATTCAGCCTGTTGAATAATTCTTGATTCATAGTTCTTCCTTGCCTGACAAATCATTTTTTGACAGCATTTATTTGATGACAAAATTCCTTGAGATGCTCTGCTGACCCTGTTTCCCTGAATACCTTAGTAAGAGGTTAAGCTCTATCCTCTAATACTACTACTACTACTACTACTACTACTACTACTACTACTACTACTACTACTACTACTACTACTACTACTACTACTACTACTATTTTTTTCAGTTCAGTTCAGTTCAGTGTATTTGAGGAAAATAGGCTTACGCCTTTGAAATCCCTATTTGTTACATAAAAGTTGCAAGAATAAGAAGCAAATTAAAGAAGTAACAGTCAAGTGAATGCAGGCAGGTTTACGTGGTACACTGATATTGTTAAGGTTAAGTAGTCACAAAGTCTTCGTGGTACTGTAACATATGTATGTCAAGCCGATGTTTGAATGTATACACAGACTGGGACATAACAATCGCCTCAGGTAGGTTATTCCACGGTTCCACGACACGGTTGGTGAAAAAATACTTCCTCACATCCAATCTTACTTGGGGCACCCTTAGTTTGAATGGATGACCTCGGAGATTTTTCGTAGTGGCGAGTTGGAAAAAGTCATCACATAGGAGGGCACAATCCATGCCACGCACGATACGGAAGGTTTGTATCAAGTCTCCGCGCAACTGCCTATAACTCAGAGGATAGAGCTTTAGGTTATTTTAGACGAATCTCATATGGCAGTTCAGATTGACCTCTTACTAATTTTTGTGGCTCGCCGCTGCACCCTTTCGAGCATGTTGTAGTCCTGTTGCGTCCACGGTCGCCAGGGCTTTGGATCGCATATTCAAGATGTGGCCTTACAAACGTACCAAAGACTTTAGAAAAGCAGTCTTCATCGAAAAACTTTAAATGCCCGCTTGATAGCGTACAGTATTGAATTGGCGGATTTAGCTGCCTTGGAACACTGCGTAGAAGGCTTCAGGTTGTCTTTCATCCAAATTCCAAGATCCTTCTGTGTGTGCTTCTCGGAGTGGTAAACCATTCAAATAGTAGGGTCGCATATCAGTGACCTGATTTCGATTTCCCAGACGTAGCAGGGTGCATTTGTTTGAGTTGAAGGACAAGAGCCATTTGTGGGACCACTCGTCCAATCGACGAAGATTTTTCTTGGAAATTGTCTGCATCAGCAGCATTGTGGATAACTTTCCAGATTTTTTTATATCGTCCGCAAACATAGCAAAGTTACAGTCCAATTCCTGTACACAATCATTAAATGAACAACAGAAATAGGATCGGTCCGAGCACTGAACCTTGTGGGACTCCACTCGATGACTGTGCGCTTTGATCGCGATCCGCCTACACAGACCACTTGGGAACGACCGACGAGAAAAATTCTTGATCCACGTAAGAAGTTTGCCGCCAATACCGAAACATTCTCAACTTGTGAAGGAGACGCTGGTGTGGAACACTATCGAAGGCCTTCTGGAAATCAATGTAGGCCACGTGCACAGTGTCTTTTTGCATCGAGTGCTTTTTGTCCAGCTTTGCATCGTATAAAGTAAATTCGTAACACACGATCTTCCCTACGAAAGCCATATTGTGCAGTCGATAAGAGGTTACGGGTTTCTAAATAAATCATCAATTCCTTTTTTGACAACCTTCTCCATAACCTTGCAACAGATTGAGGTCAGGCTGACAGGCCTGTAATTTGTAGCAAATGCACGACTACCACTTTTTGTGAAGCGGTGCGATGTGGGCTGTTTTCCAGTCGGTAGGAAGAATTCCCTGTATCGAACGATTTCTGGCACAGCAACGATAGCGGTTTCGCCAGCTCTCGAGCAAGTTCGAGGAGTAGCTTTGCTGGAATCTCGTCGGGGCCAGGAGATTTGCATGCCTTCAGACGTTTTAGTTCTTCAAAGACCGCCGCTTCTTGAAAGAGCATATCCTGAATAAGTGGCACTCCCTGTAGTCTCGTAACTTGATGGAATAAAAACAGCTTCTCTAGTGAAAACCGACTGAAAGAACTGGGAAAAAGTGTTCAGCTTTGTTTTTATTTTTCTGATATCTCGAAACCGTCATCGTTTCTCATAACAGGAATCGGGTTCCTGTTACGTGTGCTTTTTCTTACATAGCTGTAGAGTAATTTGGGATTGTGAACTGCTCTCTGGAGCAAATCCCCTCGTAATCCCGTCGGCTTTGGAAGATCGCTTTTTTAACCTTGTTCCTCTGAGTTTTGTATGCTTGCAAGGCTAAATTTTCATTGGATCGGCAAAAATTTCTTCCAAAAGCCTTCCTTTCCTGTTAATCTCTTTTTAGATCCCTTTGTTAACCACTGTGGTCTGTTAGTTATCCTAAATTGTGATGGCGGACAATGGCATTTTTATTAGATTCAACAAATACTCCTTAAATAAATTCCAGTCCTCAGTGACATTCCCGGAGAAGAGAATATCCCAGTCTATTCGTGATGCCTCAGCTCTCATCTTGCAAAAAGTCTCCTCGCCATAGATTGGGCCTGGTTTCATTTATTGCAGATGGCACAGAATATAAACCATACTCCCATGAAAGTACTGCGTGATCACTTCGACCAAGTGGAGGTAGGCAGTGTACCTCGTCTATACTGTCAGGATCTTTAGTGAAGACGAGATCTAAACAACTAGCCTGTTGTCCTCCACGCGCTCTCGTTGGAACAAATACATGTTGGGTGAAAAGAGCTTCAAGTGTTGTCTTTAGCAGACGATGATCGAAGGAAAACTTTGAGCTCTGTGCCTGCAGATCGTTCCATCGAATGCTGGGTGCATTGAAGTCACCCATGAGAACAACATCAGGTCGACTGCTTATCTCCTTTATGTTCTCCAACAAACAAGTATCAGCGTCAGTGTCTGTCCCCGGTGGTCGGTAGAGAGTCATGACTTCAAGGAACTGCGATCCCCGCGTCTTTATTTTCAGCCAAATAGCCTCAATACCATTGCTAAGCTTCTCCGTCATTTCACACACTGTGAAATTGCTTTTAACATACATCGCAACTCCTCCACCCTGGCGTTGGGTGCGGTCTCTCCTGAACAGCTGGTACCCGGATAAGGCTACTTCGCAATCACTGATGTTCTGTGACAGCCATGTTTCTGTGATTGCTATAATATCGGGAGACAGAACGGCTACCTGAATTCTCAGTTCGTCGAGTTTCGAAAACAGACTTTGGGCGTTGGTATACAGAAATTTCAGTGTGCAGCAGTCAGCAGAGCCAAATTCCGTTTGTCTTGAGTTTGCCAATGCTAATTTGCCGATGCCATCATGAGCATGGGCTGGTTCCAGAGCAATGTTGCGTTTCTCTGTATCACGCGTTCCCTGTAAATCACCAGATTGCTCTCTCCAGCTGCAAGTCTCCTCTTCATTTCTATCACTAATTCGCGGCGTTTCAGACGTTCTGCTGGAGAGTAGTCCGGCTGAAAAAAATCTGTTTATGAGAGTTCCGAAGGTTTGTTTTTTTCTCGAGAGAAGTAGTTTAGCCTCTTCCTTGTTGTCCAAGACAATTTTGATAGGCCGTGGTTTCACATTTTGGGGACTGTTCGATATCCTTTTTTTTCCGAGCCTGAAGGCAGCGCGAACGGTTATCGTCTCTCCTGAATGAAGTATATCATTCAGTAGGTGCTGAAACATAGCAAGATCAGCGGATATCTGTTCCTTTGAGGTGTGTGCAGTTGATTCAGGTAAGCCCTGGATAACAACGCAGTTCTCTCGGTCTAGGGCGTCTTTTGATTCACTGCCGATCATATTTTCCTCTGAATGACCAGAGGGATTCATTAGGTTTGTTTTCAACTTGATACTCGTTTTATGTTGTTTCCCAATGATATCTTTGCCACTCATTGGTATTTTTCGCTCCCAACTAAGGGCTCTTTAGAACTGCTGGGATAGCCGACAGGAGGTGAGTCTGAAGTCGGAACTGCCTTTGGAAGAGGCATTATTGAAGTTCTCCTGATATTACCGTTATCCAATTTGGTGGTGTTGTTGTCCGATGCTGGGATTCTGGGACTTACATTTTTGGATGAAATATTATCTGTGTCTTCTGAAACTCGTTTCTGTATTTTCTTGGATCCCTGCCGCTTGCCCTTTTTCCTTACTGGATGCTGTTTAACAGCTGCATCGAGCTCCGTTGACGTAGTGTCATCTTCCTTGTTGGATGTGATGGCTGCGGAAGCTGTGCCTGCGTATGTGCATTTGTCTTCCTCGTGTTCCATCGTTAGGGACTGCTTCTTTTCGGGCAAATTGTGAGGAAGTTTCTTTAACTTCTCTATCTCCATCTTCAGCCCCTGCATATCCTTTTTCAATCTCCGAAATTTTTTTAGAAGAAGTTTAAAGCATGTCGCACACGCTTCGTCCTCGTAATTGACATCCAAAAAACTTACTAAACTCTTGGCCCGTTTGGCGGGAGGTGATTTAAAGGAAACATGTCCGGAAATGTGGCCATTCGTATTATGATTTATGTTTATACATCATTAAAAAAATTAGGTCAGAGATTTCGTCGTGTCGCGATAGCTCAGTGGTTTCGCCGTCGTTCCCTGCACGCTGGTGCCCTGGTTCAAATCTCGGCAGTGACATATATTTTGCATGATTTCCGAAGGGTGAATTTTTGAATTCCATGATAGATCGCAAAAAAACAATAAAGGGTTTTTAAAAAGTATGGGACGAAGGTTTTAGCGGAAAGCAACTTTATGAATAAAATATCGAAATGACTCAGCCCTCTGTTGACTGGAAGATCTCGTGGAGTTGCTGGCGAGAAGTGCACAAGAGGAGAATATCGGGCGTATCCGCTGCTTTGCTGCAGTAGTCTTGTGAGGATGAAGAGTATGTCGAATAGAATCCTACTACTACTACTACTACTACTACTACTACTAATACTACTACTACTACTACTACTACTACTACTACTACTACTACTACTACTTCTACTACTACTACTACTACTACTACTACTACTACTACTACTACTACTACTAATTCTACCACCATTACTAATTCCACTACTAAGGCCACTGATACTGCGACTGCTACTGTTACTGCTATTGCAACTTCTACTGGTCTACAACCACCCAATCAGTGTTATAATCATTGCAACACTGACATCGCGCCAGCAGTTCTAATACAGCAATGTCTGTTTTTCCTCCGTTTGGTTAGATGCATGTGAATATCTGTTGTATCAAGTCATTGTACCTGTCTAAGTCTTAATAGTCGAATTCGGCTTCATTATGCTTGATTAATGCCATTTCTTTGCATCGTCCTGTTTTCCGCAGCGGAATATTTCCTAGAATTCTGTAACTGGCGCGGAAAGTAAACAAACATATAAAGAGCTGGTTGCTCTGGAACTGAGATCTTGACTAAACACCAGATGGACATTGACCTACAAACCAAGACAGCCGCACAGCGAGACTGAAGCGCCCTAATCAATATAGCTTGTCGCTGAACTTTGTGCAATGGAAGGCCTTCCTCGTATGCCGATGTTTAAGGTGCCATGGAAGCCAAGTCCAGTGTCTCCGGACATTTCGTCAATCAAAAAAGTTTGATCGACATATTGCTTTACATTTCTTCCAGAAAGTCCGTATCAGATACGGGGAGCAGATGCACATTGATGAACAATTATTTATGTCATTCTTACAGTTGAGAACAGTAATTCTGCCTCTTGTAAAATAATTTTTTTCATTCACCATAGAAAAGCTGTAGCCCACCTATCGATGCGAGCAGTATATCGAACATCCGACGTTATTACGCTCAGCTTATGCTTTTGAAAAACAGAATAAATTTTTCCGAGCCGAAATTTGTCCAATGGCCATGGTAAGTAGCTGATCTCCAGGACGTTTCCTCAAATACTCTCACAATCCTATAGCAATATTGCAGTTTTGCACTTTTGTGTGGTTGCGATAACCCTCATTTTGTGAAATACACAACTACATGCTTATAGAAATCCCTTTTTGCATCTTATTTCACTTTTACAAATATATTTTATATTTCAATCCAACCTTATTAAAAGTTTAGTAAGTAGGCAGGAATCCAGTTTTTTATCATCACCTTTTCAGCGTTCCCAATTATAATTAATTCTGCAGGCAAGATGCTCTTGTTGAATCCAGTTTCGTGCGAGAGGAGGTTGAGTATGAGGAGGCAGCAACCCTCTACAATTTAGGCTCGGCCCATTCAATTGTTGGTGAACGAGAAGGTCGTGCGGATGATGACGTGCGTTCGAAAGTAGTACTGATTTTGCTTTTTTAACTGAGATTGACTGCAGCACATTCCTTTTGCAGTTTTCCTCAAGCTAAACCCTATCACGAGTGACATACCCTTTCTGAGTGCTCTTTATGCCCCAATAAAAAAATGTAGTTAATGAAAACTCGGAAACATAACTTAAAAACTTACGTAACTGTAGATGGCTAAATTACACAGGTTTTTATTGTGCGAATTCGTTCTTCAGAGATCCTCCAGAACACACTTCCTAGTTGCAACAACTGCCCTATTTGTCACACGGACTCCCTTTGACCCGCGTCTATCTACGTTTTCTGCTTCTAACGTGTTTCCGTTTCAACGGTACTGTCCGTACTCCAGCTTGTGTTTTGTAAATTATCTTTTTCCGATAGATGGGGTAAGCTGCTAAAGACCCTTCTACGTGCCACTAATTACTGACCAGTTACACGTATTGTATAAGATCTGCAGGAAGCCACAATTTTACAGTAGATTGAATGTCGCCAAAAATGCCCGATCGCACGATGGGGACCTAATACTGTGGCCTCATGCGACCTTATTTCTCGTCTGTGGTTCTACAAAACTGCTGAGCGTATGGACACGGTAGGCGAATCCAGATAAAGGTACCCTGCATCCCTGCGATTCTGGCAGATTTGCGTGAGAGACTTTCTTTATTAATTGGGACAATAGCCGTTGTGACGATAAGGGCTTTATGCCAGGTCAGTCTGCACCCAAGCTAATCACTAATCACCCAGGTGTAGTCTTGCTTTTTGGCGTGGTGTTAGAAACGATAGAAAGTTAAAGTAAGGTTGGCGTCGCGAACGCCTCACTAGGTATCGTTCATCTCATGCCTAGGCTCACCGGCATTTTCGTCTGAAGAACTGTCTTATTCTTGTTATTTATACATTTTTCCTGCAATCGAGACTTGTCATGTTACCAACAATAGCTAGGGGTGTTGAACATCGGGCAAATATCTCTTCCTCAAAACTCATATGCTCTTCATTGTCATGTATGCACCTTTGCGCGCAATAAATCTGGGTACATGGTCGCTGCGATTTTTTAAAATTATACTTTGTTCCCTTTTAGAGCCTTAAACAGGCCTGCACACAGTTTCAGTGCGCTGCCTGGGTTTTTCAAACTCTACGTGAACGTTATGCACAGTTTGAAAACGCTAATGATATGCATGGGGACTTGTGTCGTTTTTATTACTCATTGATGTTGGTAAGTATCTGCGCTCTGCCGGAATTCTACCCTGTCCTCAACAACCGTTTACGTTAATTGCTTCATCTTAATATCGATTTTTGAGTTTCCAGTTATGCCGGTCTCACCAAGAGTGAATCCAATTGATCTTCCCGTGTTTTTCGGAGTGATTTCTAGTGAAATATGCATTTTCTTTGAAACGTTGTTTAGAGTCAGGCCCAGGAGTGTGTAACTGAGAAGTCCATGCTAGACGGTCGGCCACCAGCCTTGACGGCTAAGCTCACGAAATTTCTGGCGGAATCATATGACTATTGTTGGAATCAACTAAACGCACAGACCCTTGCCTCAATTCTTCCTGAAAAATTCCTACGGGTAAGCTACTTATGATGTCAGCTTTTTAACCATAGTCCTGACACCCATACAATAAGGTTTAAAAACATTTATTGTAATAATCATGCGCTCTGCTGAAAAGGTGATTCATAGTATACTAATTACACTTTTCGATCAGGATTGAGTAGAACAATGTGTGTATGTCCTCCGAAACTGACTGGGCTGGTTCTTTATACAGACCCATTGCTTGTACTTGACACTGTTATCATCATGCCTGACCTAGGCAGCCCGCATTTATTTCGTGCATTGTACCTCTACGCATGAAAATAGCGGAGGTGACGAGCCCGATCCGTTAACTGATAACGGAGACCAAGTGCAGAAGTTCCAACATAACTTTTTGGCTAGCAGTTTTGGCTTGGAAAGTAGTCAACTAAACAGAAAAATAGGTCCTACTCTGGGCTCACGACCAGACAGTAGTAGCTGATTCCTAATGTGGTGATCCACACCTATGTGAGATGACTGACCTTCGTTTAAATTTAATACATATAGTTGCAAAGAGCAGTATATGTCTGGCTCGTATTCACGCGGTTCAGCTTGAACAGCCACCACACCCACGTTTATCCATAATCTTTTTCACTGCGTCTTTTCATTGGTGTTTGAAATGTGTGAGAAGAAAGGGATAAAGTTGATTCGCCTAGCGTCGTTCTTCTAAACCAATTCGCTTGCGAGTCACTACTTTATCCTCTCCGTGATAAGGTTGGTCCCCGTCACCTATGACCGACGAAATGTCATGCGAATGCTGCAGGCAAAAGAAGCACACCACATTCGTGTATCGTTAAGAAAAAAATCTGTCCAACATTAGTCAGGACCATGATTATTTTTAAGTTGGCGTATGAGCACGACGATTAACGCCAAAATTTTCTGCCGCATTCATTGGATCACTGTTCAGTAAGGGTTGCGTGAATTTCGAGAATAGACAAGGCAGTATCCAAAACAATAGTTAAATGGTGACCTTTAAAATTTTGGCAACCATGATTGAAGGGTACTCATTGTGTATGCCGTTCTAGCTCTAGATCAGACTGCTTTAAGCCATGCTATCATGGCGGACCAGCCCTCTCACATGGTTATGATTCTGTTTTCTGATAGCATCACTTTTCTACCGCTATCATTCGATTTTGAGCACGAGAGATTCAATATGACAGACTTCCGTCAACTGACAGACACTACACCTAGCTCACTCAGACATAACATTGCCAATCGTTACCAAGGGGCTTCATTAAAAAGCAGTCGTTATGGTTTGGCTATATCCCAACCAAGAATTATCTCACAGGTTTTCGACTTGAGCCACCACTTTTAAATCGCCATGTTAGCTCGAAAGCGCACCAACTTTATTATGACAAGGAAGAGTCACACAAGGTCTACCTCTCTCCTCTCCCACACAATTAAGAAGCCTCCGTCGAGCCTCCCGGTGATTAAGTCAGGTGCAATGGCCGAAGCAGCACTTGGCATTTGTGTCCGACCGTCCACGCATATGTTTGGTCCGCGCTTAAAGTTGACACCTTATGGCACGTTTCGACCATCCTCTTTAAATTCAGCCACCTCACGTCGCACGTGTCCTCAGCGTTAGTTCAGAATAGTGTGCATTGTTCACGTTCTTAAATCTACCCGTCTTGTCGATCCGCACGACCGTGCAGAGTAGTGAAATATCGATCTTAGCCGAGAGGTATAACTCGCTGAGACAGGGGACACAGTAACTGTTGTGTTAAGTTTTTAGCCATCAGTTAGTGGTAGTTTGACACTATATGCTACAAGGCGCAACTAAAATTCCTTGTCTTTTAATCTGGATAGCTCGGAGGGCACCACTCTCATATGACTGATCAGAGTCTTGAAATAGTAGGGACGCGTAATAACGTAACGCTTGCGCATATTTTATCACTTTCTCAGTACCATGTTGGTTTCGCCTTTCTCTCTCTCTCTCTCTCTCTCTCTCTCTCTCTCTCTCTCTCTCTCTCTCTCTCTCTCTCCCTCTCTGAATTCCACAGTCAGCCAAACGACTATCAACAGAAAAAGCCGTCTTCATTTCCGTCCCACTTCTGGCTTTCTTATATTCTTTCTATTTTTGCACAATTCTTATCCTATTTTTTTCTATTGGTAGGATTGGAAGCGTCTGGTCCTAGTGAAGAAACTCGTTTACTCTGCGCTAACTAACTACTTTCTAGCCATGGATGCGGCCGCTAAAATGAAGTTCGGCCCCGGCGTGACTTGGCTCAAACAGGCAGACATAGCAATAACGGAGGCTGCCAAAGTCGCTCAAGCGGCCTCCAATGCCTCTAATTCGCCCCGCTTTAGTGCACCTCTTCTTGTTGTGGTTAACTTCGCTCAAAACGTCATCTCCAGCAGGTGAATCTATCATGTCCTTTTCTTTGTAGCGTCTTTGTCGACCTCGATCTGCTTTCAACCAACTTATTTTGTGGTTTTTTTATCAAACAGTGCTAAGATTTAGCCTCAATAGCCCTGAAAGAAACTCAGGCACCTCTTGCTCTATGATTATGGCGGAATAATGCCTATGTGCCCTCACGTGCTCTTATTAGGTAATATTCGATCACGAAAGTTTCAGCAGAAAATGTTTGTGAAAAGTTCATGTAGTTCAGGCTTTCTAAACCTTCTACTTTGATAACTGAGTATGTCGGTGTTTTGGGTGGTAACTATCACTTTTTTAACATTTCACTTACCTCTGACGTCATTTGCATGTTGCTGCTCGTAATCGACGACGACCACCTTCACCAAATTTAACTTTGGTGGGCAGATGGTGGTAGATGAGAAGTGTTCGGATAGATTAAAATGATCCTAAATTCATAGTGGAAATGTTAATTCGCAGGAAACGGCAACTGTGAGCTAATAGTCTATTCAAACGTTTGGCAGGTGGGATAAGTTCAGGGGCTGAGATTTCACATCGGACGAAAAGATGGCAGCAGTTGGGAGCATTGTGCGTGGACCTAAGTTTTGCTGCTGTTATGTTGAGCACTATCCATCGGGTCACATATGAAAACTGTGACAACGGCAGGGCTTGATTAGTTAGCGTGGCCAGCTTGTTTTTACATTGGTTTCTATGGTTGCATAGATTCAGAGCTTGGGGCGGTTTGAGCAATCACGGTAAGATTGAACGAACAGTGATAGGACTGAATGTATGGAAGTGGGTACGTTCATGTTCGGCCAAGGCGATGGTGGTCTAGAACTTGCGCTCGTGCTGTGGATAGATAAAAAACTTTTAGTCAGCGTTCGTGATGTTTTTTGATACAATGTCGACGTTGGTCTATCTGTCTTTCGTCGTGCTGGACAACCAGAGTTGGTTTCGCTGAGATAAATAGAAAGGTGTCTCACAAGACCAATGCCACTTCCGTGATTTATATGTTGTCCATGACGTATACCGTTGTACAGTTGTCAGATCTTCAGCGCCCGTCGCTCGGCGCTTCGAAATTGGTATCACTGTTATCCATGGCGAAGTCCTTCATGAGACCTACCAACGTGTCGCAACGATTTATTTTTATTCTTGTACTTGTCTCTTGGCAAAGATTTTGGCATTGGTTTTGCTATGTTTCCGTAAGCTGCGATCAGCTTCTAGAAGAATTTCTTACTCCATCTGTAAATAAAGTGGTTGGAGAGAGTAAGAGCGGATTTTTTTTCCAACAATATGAGAAGCAATCTCTAGCGGGATTATCGCATATTCCTTCGGTTCATTGTCTCCCGTAGGGTTACACAGTCGTGATTGTTGGCTTTGTTTCTACCCCTACATTTCCCGAAACGGCGAATTAAGGGGACGCAACAGTTCTAGGCCTGATTATTTACAGACTTCGACTAGAATTGAGTCAACGCTCAGGGTTTCTGCACTGAAGGGTCACTTTGCACACATATCTGTTGTCTCCATGTACGCACGAACGTCACCAGTCGATGCATGCGATAATGAAATCTACTTGCAGCTGCAAGAATTGATTAAAGGTTTTCCTCGCCCTGATCTGCTGATTACTGATGGGGGCTGAAATGACCGAAATAAAACCGGAGACTCTTCTACCAGTCAATTAGTTGACTTTGGCTGTCGATGCGATAGTGTGGGAATCCGAATCTATACTGCTCGCAAGATTTCCACGCTCCCTAGAAAGTGCCAATGGGCCTGACACTTCCCCATTGCCGCAAAAATCAGCGTGTACTGGGCAGCCGTTCTGTCAGTCCTCCTGTACAGTTAATCCTAGTCTGTGCGTGTTGAAGACGAGCGAAAACTGGAGGTGTTTCATCACTACGGAGTGAGAGCCATTGGTCGAGGGAACGACACAGACATGGTTTCTAGTGGGACAGTCGGTACTGTCTGTGTCAACCCATCGAAAATATTCTCAGGCCATCTACGAAAGACTACTGAGGTGGTTTCGGCGCGTTCTTCGTCGTTATCCTCATGAGCGCAGTGTGGCTGCCGTTGTCTGTCCGGGGACGTCGAAGAGCAGGGCTACATATGCGGCGCGTTTTCTACTGGCGTTGGCTATTCGCTCCTTGTACTCACCAGTTGACATTGGCTAGTACGTGCTCACGGTCTTCTTTGTGTTGACGGTCACGGCGAAGTTTATGCAGACGGAGGTAAGGAGTTCCATGCTCGGCTGTATGTCCGCCTTTCTCGTTGTATTGAGCGGAACTTCATCCGCAAACAGACTGGCGTAGTTGCCTGCTAGCAACAGAGGTTAGGCAGTCGTTCGTCATTCGGTAGGTGATGTTAATTCCTGCGATCGCTGGAACGAGAAATTAAGTAGCTTGAAGTGTTTGATTTTTACTCGAACTCGTCATCTTAGAAAGTCGACTACTACTAATACTACCCCTGTTGATGGGTTCGAGGGAGAATCCGAAACGTCGGGCCAATAACCTTCTTGTTCCAGCACTCGCATATTCTTCTTCTGAACTGCTTCCTGGAACTAGCCTATTCACTTCTCTCGGCGATGTTGATCCTTTGCTGTCACTCTTGGTAATCATACATATGCATGGTAGATACCATACAGTTTGATAAAATAGGAGCATGTACGCATCCTTGCTTCACCCCTATTTGTCTCCGCGAATGCATCAGAGGCTTTCCTATTGGGCATAATGCTCAGCTTCATTCGGTCATGTTGTTATTGCACCGTGTGGGACATGCGAATTTTAACGTTATTTTCCCAAATATAACGTGGTTTGCAGCATCGAAGGCCTTTGTCAAATCACGAAGGTGATGTTATCTCTGGTTCTCATTTCTTTACCTGTCTCTTGAAGTTGATGAGCGGTAAGGTCATGTCAGTGATTTTGCACCTCACGGAAAATAAACCCTAGCTTTCGGGGAAAAGTCACTGCCCCAAGTTCGGATGATTAAGTAGGGCGCGGACGAAGATTTAGCCTGCAGTGCTCAGAGGGAAGATGCCTTGGTGTTTGTCACAGAATTGCTGGTATCACTCGCGTTTTTAGAGGTGGATGATGATGATGGTGGTGGTAGTGGTGGTGGGGTGATGATGATGGCGCTCTTGCAATCCTGCAGATTTGTCCTTGTCTGCACACCACCTGATGTGGTCTAGGAATTTCGGATCGCCACATTTGCAAAGTTCAACTGGATGCTAGTCAGCATCCGGTGTCTTGCCATAGGACATCTGTTGGGCAACTTTGATTGTTTCTTGTATTGACGACGGACGGTCAATGTCTGTTAGTTTCCAGTGGAAGCAGTCTGTTAATGCCTTGGTCGGACATTGCGAATAATTGAGGACGCCTCTAAAATGCTCATCCCAGCGCTCCAGAGTTTGTTACCTCTCCGTCTGGGGGGTGGGTGGTTCCGTGGAACCGAGCAGGTGCACAATCCCCCTAGTCTGAAGACCACAGGCCGCCTTGATGGATGCAAAGAAGTTAGTCGTTTCATCACAATCTTAATATACTTCCATTTATTCGGCGCTATGGATTATCCAAGCATCTTGCGTCTTCCTTGGTCTCCCTGCGCCAGTCTTCGGCATAGGATAATTTGATATTATTGCTATTGGCTATGCTATTGATATAATTCGGAGAGCCAATGGCACGATTACTTAATCGTTAAAACCCAGTCCTGGTGCTAACTACGTGCGCGACCGAGGGCGTGTCTTGCAGTTTAGATCTTATCCCACAGTGATTATGTGCCACATGGCTTGCATAAGTTCCAGTTTTGAGTTCATATAACTACCGCCTACCGTATTTAACTTACTTGATACCGACTATGGGAAGCAAGGCCGAGTTTACAGGTTTCATTGCATACTTTCTATGCGTGCTTGTGACTTGGCTGCTCCCCATTACAGTTGCAAAAACGCAATAAAGGACAACGAAACGATTTATCACGAACGCGTCCCGCCTCTGGCCGAATTGGAAGCCGTTAAAGGTAATACATTTTCCTCTTTAGGTTGCTGTACTCATGCCTCATATATTGTCATCTTTCCCCTTTTACAACGACTAGTGTTCTCTTACGTTCCCAGGGGCCAACGTCGCCAAGCCAACCCCCTTTGACCATACCGACCCGGAGGTTATCGGTCAAGATATCTTCAAGGACCTACTACCCATTGAAACTCTTGAGGCGAGCTCCATGTATAGGTACGATAGAGGCATAAGAATTCCTTTTGCGCTACTTGGCCTGGCAGTACTTTTAGCCCGACTGATTTTGCTCTTTTCTTCTAGTGAGATGAAGGCCGACTTTTTGCGCAAAATTCTCGCTGAAGTCGAGGAAAAGGACGTAGCTTTGGGGTAAGTCTAAAAGTTTTCTTTCCTTTTGGTAACAAGAGACCGTCGTCTTATAAATTATTTTTAAGTTAGTGGTGCTTGAGAACCAGACTAGTACTTGCCCTCTAACCTCTCGCTGGAGGCCTTTGGCCTGATTTTGTGGGCAGGGGCACTACAGACGCACCCAACATCTGCATGGAGCCGAGCGAAGTTGCGACCTCGGCGCCTTCGCTTTCTGCCGAGTGCAGCAATTCCCTCATTCAAATACTTCCATTTGTCTTGTTCATACTAGCCCCCCAACCACCCGCGCTATTTTATCCTTTACGGATGTGCAGGCCTCATTCGAACTCACTAGGAATCTCGGTCTTCCCCACCGCTCAGTCGTTACTGTCACAAGCCAGTGTCATTCCTTTATCGTCAATTTTCGAAGAGTGGGCTCAGTTCCTCTGCCTTGTTCAAATTATTACTCTTCGTACGTGTCTCCGCGACACCATTTACCCGGGTTTTGCGGCATCAGGGTTGTGGGGAGGAATGTGCCCCCTAAACGGGCCGCGTGGTAGATGCGCTGGACCAACATGGGGGACAAATCAGGGTATGGCAGGCGTAATTGGACATGAGGTTCCATAACGAATGCCGAAGATGGGGGTTGCGCGTGCCCAACATTGGCACGCGTATGTGCAGGCTCATGCCGCACCCCGCTCTCTCACTCTGTGGGAAATTATTCGTCTGCGCCCAGCCCCATCTCCGGTCTTCTTGACTATGTCTTGACACCAGGCACAGGCAGGTAAGGGAAGAAAGAGAGTGCGGTAGGTGCTGTGCAAAGTCTAATATCACTTAAAAACTATTTTTGTGCACAAGTCACTGTCCCTGTACCACCCTTCTGTGGAGCATACGGTGGAAATCCTCGGATTACGACGGTCGAACTGACATTGAGAGGACTGCAACCAGTTAAAATGTTCAATTAATTTACAGTCTTTTGATCGATTTGGCCAAACTATTGGACTTCATATTGATTGAACTGTAGAATTTCCCCGTTTTCGTTCGTTTTCATATCATACTCGGAATAATAAGTGGCAGCTAAGTCCAAGAGTGAATCATAGTCATCACAATTCACCTTCAAAGTGGAGAAATAATACTTTTCAGAAAGCTTAACTAGCGACCATGGGAGACAATTTAATTTGGTCGTCATTCAACGCTCAGACTGAACCGTGCGTGAGTTACTACGTTTATAATGTGCATTCATCTATGACACTCCCACTCCATGGGATCCCAGTCGGGTGTGGCCGCACGCCTAGGGGGCGGTTCCGGCCGCACCAGCCACCCGCGCCTCTCCCGCCTCCGGTCTACTTGCCTTGGTCATGACATCGTGCCCAGGTGGGGAAGGGGAGAGATTGCGGCAGTATGCAGCACACGTCTACTTATATACTTCACGCACAAGTTGCTGTACCTACGCCATCTTGCTGTAGAGCACACAGTGGACATCTTCGGATGCGACTGTCGATTACTATGTGCCTGCAGGAGCTCATGTAAGCTCCATCCATTTCTCCACTATCTGAAGTGTTGGCTAGTGCAACAATGGCTCGAGGCGGTGTTGGATTGAGTGTTGCTCGGTATGGCACGGCCGTCAAGTCGAATTGGTGGCGAAAAGTACTTGCTGCGACTGCAGGCCTCTGCCTAACTCATGAAATGTCGATATCAGAATTTGAGGTAGTATCAGGGCAGGCATTTTAAGGTGTTAGTTCTGTTTGTTGCCTCAAATTGATGCACAAAAAGCTGTTTTATAATACAGATTTCACTTAAGAGCAGTTTATTGATGGGGCAAAATCCGACGTTTCTTGCTATTCAGGAGTTTTCATACGCCATTGAAAGCTACAGATCAAAACATTTTGCTTTTGTGCGCAGTAATATGAATTAAAATTAATATACGTTGGAAAAATTTGGAATATATCCCTTCGGAGAACGAAAATATTTGTTTGGTTTTCACGAAAATTAGGTGAATTCAAGTTTAAGAGATCGCATTGTTTTCAAAAAATGAGGGCATATTTAGTTTAAAAAATCACGTTTTGCAAAGTTATGACGTTTTGTACCAAAAAATGCTGTAATAAACTTTTGTGAATGTACTTTGTTTTACCACACCGATAGTTAGGAACTTAAACGCGCATATATACGAGACGCGATGACACACCGCCACTTTTCGCTGTCACGGCGTACGCGAAGCCTGCAAGACAATTTCACTCTGAAGTTGACTATAAATGAATAAGGAAACTTGAGACGGACGGGGCAGAAAATTTGCATTTTATCGCAAAATCTTAGTATATATTCGGCCACTCTCTTGTGTGTTTGAAATCTTAGAACCAGAATGAGAAGTAAGCAAATCTATCGAAAAAAACTCCAATAGAAAGAGAAAAGTTAGTTCTTTAATTTTCAACAGAAATTTTTATCCCTACTTTTCAGTGAAGTCGAAAATTTGGGCAAACGGTCCCGGTTTTTTCTTGACTTTCCTTAAAAAAACGTTAATTACGTAGGAATTCGACAGCAAAATATCTAATTAAAGCACTCTTTAAAAAGTTAAGTTATTATAGGACATTTTTTAACTAATTATAGGCATATATATATTCCCAGCTTTTGTTGTAGGCGTTCATTTTTCATGGCAGCGAGTTTTCATGTTTGTGTGAGCCTACAAATATGAGCCAGACGGCCGTCTGCATTAGAAAGAAAAAGTCCCTGCTTCGGTAAATGCTTTTAATAAATTTGTTATTTTGAGGGTTTTACCAAACACATCGAACGGAATGTACATTTATGGGCAGTCAACTGAAGACACTAAAAATTGTAAAGAATTCGCCTCATTTTCAAAGACTATCTGCAACTCATCGTAATAGAAAACCCGAAATATTCATAGAGAAATTTAAAAATAGAATAGTCATGTATATATATATATATCAAATGGTTCGTTTACGACTGCACCTGGCGATTCTATTCAAATTTATTAGTCATCGACCGACCTGTGAACATGTAAGCTTATGGCATATTATATTCCTGTGACATCCCTATCGGCGCAATGGAGCGAAAATCTGCTTGCCTTGGTCAAACGCATCTAAGGCCATGTAAAAACGGAAAAAAAACTACCAATTCTTGTGAAACGGTGTTGTAATATACACTTTCATGTTAGGCAGCTCGATGATGGTCATACTTTATGTTGCACTTAATCTAGAGGAATATGTATGTGCAACACTCTGAAAAACACTATTTTCAAAAGTAATTTGGCTTTTTATGCTGTATTCACTCATTTAATTGCATAGAGAGGCTTCCTGTACATTTACAACTTCAGTTTACTCAACTAGGTCAATTTTTCACATTTTCGTAATCCGTACCTATTCTAAAAAGTTAGCATTTATACGCAATGTAATGTTAATTTGTAAACCACAAAAAGCCATATATTTCCTAACGATCGGTTCTTTATTGATGTAAAATTTTGGTGGACGCAGCGTGTGCTGATTTCGCGTAACGGGACGTAACTCATGCAATCTATCAGATTTCATGAGTTAGGACAGCTACTGTAGTTTCGGTTAGGTGCTTCCAATTTTCTACCATTTGTAGGTTTCTAGGTTCTCTCAACCAGCTCTACGTTCTCTAATCCATGGCGCCGTACGCGAAATCTCGAGTTCCGCTTACTTGTCTTGCCCGGAATGATGGTTTTGTTGAATAAAAAAGAATCCAAGAATGCATTTAAGGCGAGTAAAGGAAGCTTGTGTTACACCGACTGGTAGTTCATCATTTCCCCAGTAGGATTAGGATGAAGTAGGCATATATACCGTCGTCATTTGATCCCTCTCAAGTTTCCCTGGACACGGTGACTGACTGAACCGCATGTCCTATCGAAAGTTAAGAGATTTTCTTTTTCAAACAACTGTTCTCTTTATCGCTGGGAACGCTGAATTGGGTGTTACTTTAAGATTATGACGCATTACACAATCCGCCGGCATTTTCGCTCCATATCCCCGCAGCATTCCGGCCCTCTACTCCTTTTTTGATTTTATGCAATCTGGTCGTAACAGGTTGGATGGCTGCCGAAAGACGCGGAGCTGGGTGTTTTAATGCCAGACCTTCACGCTCGTTCAGTCCAGGAGGAGAAGATGCGATCGCTGGAAATAGAAGTTCTTATCGGACGCCCACTCGAACCCAGCCTTAGAGACGGTAGCAGATAAGGGCAATAAGGCATAAGGTATCAGCACCTGCCGTTCCCCAATTCTGTGCTGAAGCATCGCCTGAGCAGGGGAATGAGTCACGCGGGGAGGGCACGGGCGCCCAACACCTCCACTGACAATGAACCGAATGGTCGGGTTCACCAACATCCCCTATGGATGATTAAATCACGGCAACTAACGCCTCGGACGCGGACGGCCATGCCATCATCGCATCAATTACGACCCCCAGCGGTGCTCGTGAAAGCTGCTAATTAGAGTACGCCTGTGGTCGCGCTGCCACCCGTACTATAAATACTGCGCACCTTGTGTCTCTATCACCCTGTCTGATGATGGATCCGATTGAGAATCCGAAACATCAGGCAAATAAACTTCTTGTTCCAGCGATCGCATCTTCTCCCGAACTGCTTTCTGGAACTCACTTGTTCGCTTCTATCATCAACCCCTGTGCAATGTCTCCTTCAACTTCCTTTCTTCTTTCCCTCAGTATCTATCCTTGTTCCCCCTTTGCAACTTCTAAGGGTAGGTAACAATAGATCTCTATAGCAAGGAGTTTAGACATTTTCGGTTCAGCAGCACCCGTTGACTGTCGTTTTTCTTCTGAAAAATTGCCATGAATGTCATCGAGTACCGAAAGGGCAGTTTCTATACGCAGCCCCATCACTCGTCTCGTCTTCGGCAAGGTACTCGATCGTTTCCTCTCCTCCTCCTCCTCCTCGTCATCATCAGCATCAACATTATCCTCTTCTTCACCAATCACCATCGTCCTTATCGCAAATACCTTACATATGTAACTGTTTACGCAAACTTCAGGTCCATTGGAGAACCTGCTTTGATCCATTCTACTTTGCACTGCCGTATGTCGAAGACTTTGACTTATTGTCCATGTTGTTTACAATACATGAGCGTTTGGTCTCTGTCAAACTGTTAAATGTCCCCAAAACCGTCCTTACATGCGATTAGAAGCGTCTTGGGCCACATATTTTCCCTCGTAGTCATGGAAACTGTCGTCAACATTGTCAACCAGCGATTGGAAGTCAGTCGGTAGGTGTTGTTTAACGTGTACCCACCTCACTGGCCGACTCGCTATACGTCCAGTTTCATTAAACCATCAATAAAACCCGCATACACCACTGGATAGTTCAGGTTTCCTACTTGGCCTGTGAAATCTAGGACTTGAGATCGAAGGGCCACTTATGAGAGCTATGCGACTTCGGTTAAAGTCTTTCGGTTTAATTGCTAGGATTTTGCATCGCTAGGGAAATCTTTCTTTCAGCCAGACTGGAGTACCTTGTTTTATTTAACTGCAGTCAGCAACATTGATGACCCCTTCTACATTCCTGCCGTTAAGCCAACCCTAATTTCCCTTTGGTATAGGCATGATTTAACAGCACGGCAACCGAGGATGTCGTTTTGCACAGTGTTCATCAGTGCTACCAAGAGCGGACCGGAGGAGTTAGCGATGATTATTTGTAATAAAGCTGGCACAAGGGCCTCCTTAACCTTCGCCTTGACAGTTAACCTAACCGACATTATTGAATACTTCGTTTCAAGAAAAAGAGGAAAACTTTTTGAATTTAATTTTTACTACATCCGGTCTTTCCTTCCCCAGAGGAATGCGTCTCCGAGGTCTGCTGACGTAAAGAATTGTCGACTTTCTCAGTAGTGCAGGCAGTGTTGCTCAACTTTGTCCATCGGACAGCATTCATATCACATTCTACCAATTCGCATAACCGTCGCTCTTCATACTCAACCTGATGGTGTGCCAGCGCAGGAGACCTTACTGTGGCGGACAGGCTTTGGGACTGCGTAGAAAGACGTTCTAACCCGTGGTATCCCCTCTTTCTAAAAGTGTAGCTGGCGTCATCCCGTCCATTTGCTTGTATAAGGCTAGCTAAACGTACGGGGCCGGTCTTCTGTCGTACACTTGGTAGGAAAGTGCTCACGCGACTAATGAGACGTCGTGTAGGGCCTGACATCTGTAGCTCAGTGGTTAGAACGTCTGTCACCTAGGAACTACTGGTTCAGCTCCCAAGCATTCAGAACTTGGGCCTAGTAGAGGATGTTTGAAGACGAAACAGGGATTAGAAGGCGTCATATTAGTCACAATCTATCCACCATACTTGCTTTTACTTATATTTGAGTCGGTTGTGATCTTGTCTGGACCAGTCAGCCTTAATGATGTCGGCAATTGCACTTACTCACGCGTGACGATCTGTAACAGCAAATCTAGGGAGTCCGATGCACTCTCTTCTCCACTGACGAAGACCGAGCATCGAAAATTTAATAATAACCTCGCATGTTTTGTTGAACTGTGTTCAGTGAAGTTTTGAGCTGACCTCTACGGCGCCTCCAGGTGGGCGGCAGCGTCGCCGGCGTCGGATAAAGCACAGTAGGCGATGGTGGACGCGCCTAAACAACCTTTGGCACCTCGCTTAAACGGTCATAATGGTCGTTGTGACGTCATTGCAGCCAATGCAGGCTGTCTTATTTGAAGCGAAGTCGGCACACTTCATCCGAGCGATGGATGTCAGGTTGAACACCTGCCTTTGTTGTTCACCCACGACCCAGCATTCAAAACCGTACAGGAGAATTCCCTGGACGCAGGCCCGATACACGTGGATTTTTTGGCGGCGGAGAAATCGCGGCCGGTAGAGGACCAGCTTAGGAATGAAACTGCGGGCGTCATAAGATTAGGCGATGATATCCTCCCTTCTCTTCCCGCCGGTCATAACTTTACGCTTACAGTTGTTAATCGTGAGAAGCGTCTTCTCCTGGTCAGAAATACAACTTTAAAAAGCGTTGAGTTGGCAACATATACAGAAAAACCGATTTTATTAGCGGCCGCATTCACCGCCTGGCACTGCGTCCTGAGAGCCATTGTGGCCTGGTGCTGTCAGGACAATATCATCAGCGTAGTTGACGTCAGCCAACCGAGGTTGGAGTATAAACTCGACGCGATCAAAACCACCTATAAGATCTCCTAGAATCTAACCAGTGATGTAATTTTACAAAAAGGGTAGACGATCCGATGCAGCATCTTGCGGCGTCAGACCGTAGATGGAACGGTTGTTATTGACCAGAACGCCCAGAATGGTTGAGCGTCAGAAGGCTTCCATCGTATTCACGTTCTTTGCCAGCTTACCCTTCAACTTGTGATGAAGGAAATCAAAAGTTGCAGTCAGGTAAATAAATTGTATGGCTATCGGTTATTGCTAACCATAGTCAATGCACTGTAGCGCGAATATTTCGCCCGGGTCTCCTTCTGCAGATCATCATCCGAATTAGTTAGATTTCACTCTCGATTCATGCACACGTTGATGGCGTCTGAGCCTGACAATCGAAAGTACCTTTGCAGCAAATTTCGATGAGGCCTTCATGAAGATAGTTCTGACCTTCAGTTTTATCTCCCTTTATGTAGACAGAATCAAGGGTGGTCGAACACCAGTAATTAAAAACCGGCTCATTTCCCATGCTTGTTTGATTGCACCACGAAGTCATGGTGCCGCAATAAATTAGTGGGATGATAAAATTGCAATAGCTGATGTGAGCTGCATATTCTCCCACCTTCTGAAATATCTATTTGGATTGAGGCGAATCCTTGGCTTCACAATATTACTGAACTTTTGATTATACCACGTTCTGGGGGCTAGCCGAACGTGCAGCACAAGCTTTGACGTTCACTCGCTCCCAAAACTAACATCGGTGCGTCTTGACTCTGCTCGCAACAGTGGGAGGACTCGTTACAAAAAGGCTGAATCGCTCCATTTCTAAAAGTTTGACTGTTTAAATTCTTTGAGCAAGCACATCTCTTCCCACTACACTTGTTTCATTGGAATAGGTTACAGTGCAGACTTGTAAGTTAATGCAGTCTCATATAGTCACCAGAAGCATGGGCAACGTAAGCGTGTACGATCCAACTCTGAAGAAGGAAGAAAAATGTTCGTCGCCGTCTAGATTCGAACCCCCAACCTCACCTTTAATAGCCGAGCGTCATAACCACTCGACCATCGCGCGGCGTCCAGTCCGCAAATCCGTTTATATATACTCTAAGGAAAATGACCCTGTTAACCTAAGGAATCTGCTTACTACTTCCTTCGAGCAAGTTCTTCCAGAAATATTACAATCGCTTTCAGTAGCGCCTAGCATAACCCAGGTCAACAGTCACGAAGAAAGTTGCAGTCTTTCACCAAATGATTCAGAACCGAACGCTAACGAAATGACTCCACCTGCGCATGCACACTGCGATGGGTGTCTTGATCTTACCACGTGAGTCGGATGTTTAGAGGGAAGCCTTGACTTTCTCTCTGAGATAATAGTAGTGCTCATAAAGCACAACAAAATTACGCCACCCGATGCCAAGTATACAGTAGGCACGGAAACAGTTAAGAAATCTGTCTACACACACCTACCGGAATGTAAGAACATCACTGAACACAACCTCGTGTGGAACCCGAAGTGACAGAGAACCAAGTCCTTGCAAACAAACTCTAGACTCGTCAGGAGTACAGTCTAAAGGCTGGCAGACTCAGGATATTGCAGAAAGACCATGTACCTCAGTACCTTCCGCAAACCCAGAGTCAGTGTGGTATCCCAAGTGGTTTGTACTCTTGGCGGTACCTTGTTACAGCCGTAGTTTAATTTAAGCGCACCATGCACTGTTACGGCGCACACCGGACGTGGATCACGTGTTTGAGCATCGATAACGCCACCCCCTGGCCTGTCATGCCACACTTTCGGTACTTTAAACCAGCCACTGCTCAGTGCAGCGACTGTCGTAAGTCATCAGCGTTGGTCTGCACAGCCGCTGCGTATCAGACTTAGAGTAAAAATGCAAACAGTTCCTGCTCGCTAATCTTGTTTGTTACACCCCGAAAAATTTACAGTCACGAAATGCCAACTGGCATCGTGAAATGTGTTATCGATTAGGGAGAATTACTTCAGTGGCGTAATAATTCTGATCAGGGTGCAGCATAATTTCGGGTTATTTCTGTTACGACAGGATGCCGTATTTCCTTGATTCTCGGTGTCCATCTAAATTTACTTTATAGAAACTATTCTTGAAATATTCTTTTTCGTATTCATTGTTAGCAAATTCCATCCTCTTATAATGTCATACTCGAGGAAAAGTTCTTTTGGTTTGAAAAAGTTTAGACTGAAATTTCCACTAAAATAACACGGTGCTCCTTACAACGTATTCGACATTCTTGCAAGATCGCATAATCCCTGTGTAGTATCTTGTTAATGACAGCATAAATTATGATCTTCCATACACGGAAAATATACGGCTTGCAGAATCAACATCCTAGACCAACGGCTAATTATTGAATTACTCACGAATTTAAAAAAAATTTTAAAAGCGAAAGCTACCTTTTTCAAGTTTAAAATTTTCAGAAGACGTTATTTCCTACCAAACGAGTACAAGGGAACATGTGTTATGTGTGTTTTCTATACAAAATATGTAAATCTATAATGACACCAAAAATCAATGGAAAATCATACTAGTTAAGTAGTAATTTTTATCGAGTACCGGCATCCTGGATTGAAGAGCTTTCTTGAGATTGTGCCGCACAATATTAAGTATTACAAGCCCACTTAAGTTATCCTTCCTCATAAAAAACGAATTCAAGAATTTAGGTTAACTTTTACATTACATTGGTAACCAACCGTAGCATCCGTTTTTCTTATTGAGCGGAATGCGGTTGCAGTCTGGTTAACACGACTGTTGCCGAGTGTGAACTCGGTTGCTTTTTATTTTCTGTCCTTGTTTGGGGATTTCACCACTGAGGCCTCTGCGATGCTTGATCAGTTGAAGGAAAATCGGTGGTAGAAGGGCGCTCACCGATCACGTTACGGAACGTGCTCGTCCCGTTGTGCCTTCGGGCTCACTCTCGAGTCCCGCCAGGATCCCCTCAGCGGCGAGTATACTATAGGCCTAAAGACATTATCCACAATGATAAGGGAGACTGGAATGGCCATTTCTGGCTTATTAACCGTCATCAGCTAGATATACCCGACCTCAGGTGTTGCGGCACCCGGGGCTCGAACTCGCGACCTGCCGGCTAGAAGTTTAACGCTCTAATTCACTGCGCCAAGAGCTCGTTGTCTTGCCGGTTTCGATTGGTAATATTTGCTATGGTAAGTCGGCGCTCATAGATCGGTTACAGGATTCACTCTTCCTTTTGTGCCTTCGAGCTCAATCTCGAGCTCCGCCATCAGCCACTCAGCGGTGCGAATATTATGGGTCTAAAGACATTACCCACAATGATAAGGGAGCCTGAAATGGCCATTGCTGGCTTATTAGCCGCCATCAGCCAACCATACACAACTCTAAGTGCTGCGCTTCCACTATACCCGATCACAAACGGTAGCACAATGCGCCTGTGACTTGATGGTTAGGGCGTTGGACTTCTAACCAACTCGCGGCTTCGAACCTCGAGTGTGGCATCACCTGGGGTTTGGGTATGACTGGCTGGTAACGCCTAATAAACTATAAATGGCCATTCAAGTCTCCCTTGTCTTTGAGTCTATTCGGGAACATCCTATTACGGATAGCAGACTTCAAATGAGATTAAATCAGCTCTCATATCACCCATGTACCATCCTGTACTAGGTAATTGATCTCACGTGACTTGATAATATGACACGCTTGCACAAAGTCATCTGTGACATACTGTTCCTCGCCCCTCCTGCCCATGTCTTTTGCATTAATCTTAATTTTCGATTTTCCCCACAGTAGTTGTGGTTTTTTAAGCAAGGCTATTTAACGTCATGTGTGTTGCTGGAACAACACTTCTATGTTAACAATGATCGTTGTATTTTTGATCTCTCAGCGTAAGGAGGGGTCCTTACGCTACCGGAAAATGCATCATACCGGACTAATATACGACGTTGGATAGCACTGTTTTTAGGTGGCGTGTTCGAAGTATCAGAAATGTTTGGCACATGAATCCACTCTCTTTACTCATGTCATTGAAACGAGCAACCCACTTCACCACTCCTCATCTATTCCCACTTGGTGACGGATAACCCTGCTAGGTTTCGGAAGCTGCATTACATTGTGGCGTGCGCACCGATCGACTGGATCGAACGGCAATGTAGCCAGGCGTCATCTCTCTGGAATAGTAGTGATGTTCCGATATTGCCTGCATCATGGAACCTTTAGCAGCCTGTAAGCTATTATGGCGTGCTCATTTATTCAGACGGAGACTTTTAGACAGCCTAGAGACGAATAATTCCAATAGTAGCTTTTGCAGTTTGGTGACCTAACTGATTTACAGCCGGAAAAAAAACTTGGGTTTTTTTTCTTCTCGCAGCTCCTTTATGTCAAGCATAAACCTCGACCCCAAAGACCTGTGCAAACCAGATGCTCGGTTGCCTCAGGCCTTGCTTGATGTGTGCGCTCAACTCCAGGCGATGGATCCACCACCCGAAGGCGAACTTTCCTCTCGCATGAAAGGTATACGCTTATTGAAATCTGGAAATGTCTGTTGTTTGCTCCGGAAAACCTGATTTTTTGCATAAATATATTTTTTCCCAGTTTTCCTATCGGTTAAATTCTCGATTATCGATAACAGCACCTCGCGTTGTCCCCCCATAAACGTGTCTTTCTTCCCAAAAAAATATTTTCACGAGGGCAAACAGCCAGCACTGAAGATTCGATTGCAGATTTTGAAACACTAATTTATAGCCTAGATAACCTCCCATAAGTCCTACATAGATCAGAACTATCAAACGTAGAGCACTTCCTCTTGCCTGCTATAGCAATAGTAACTTCGTACCTCATAAGACGCGAGAAAAATCAATCAACAAAATGAGATGATGTCCTGTGCCTCATTTGTATTTCCTTGGTCACCTTCTTGTAATTTCAAGACTGGGCTAAAACCTCTGCGGATGGGTTCGGCCACAAAGACTGACGAGAATGAGATCGAGTCTGCGCCAACCCAACTCCGCACAGACCAGTCGTCAAGGGATTTGCTATGAAGGTTTCAACCATTAACACGCCTAAAGGCGTTTGCTTCTTTATGGTGAGGATATTAAGCGCTGAACCTCACTCCTCGGTCGTCCCTCGTAGTCAATGTGATGTCGGGGGATGACTGGGGATGATGTGATTGGCTACATGCACTGCTTGACTTGAACCGCAGCCCCCGTCTTTAGTTAGGCACAGGTTACACATTTTTTTGTCTTTTCGAGTGATTTTAGTGTCCAGGTCTGTTTATAATGTGCCAGCAACATGAACTGCGATCAAGTTGGCGGTTTATATTTGCTAGGTCAGTTTGATCCAAGTTTGCTATCGGAATGCACTCGTGCTCCTCCCCCTGACGGGGAAGTCCTGTGGTTGCAAGCCCGTGTTCATGTAGTCCTTGTGCCAGTCCACCCACCCATGGACCCACTGTACCGAATTACAAGAAAGCTGGGTTTGCAATTGTTTGCTCAATTTAATTTTAAAAGCTGACTTTAATTGATCTAATCAGAATATCCTCCGTATGGCCTAAACACGTCTCATGTCTTATCTGATAAGTTGATAGTGAACCCCGAGAGGAACAGCATACTCATTCTCAAACTTCTGGCTTTTATCTCATTTCGTATACACTGAAAACAGATCATCACTCATTCATATAAACCATTTATAGATTATGTTGGTTACAACTGCTACTTATATTAGCAAGTAACAATTATTTGGTACCGTGGGTCGTGCTTGTTCCATGGTGCCTACCCGATGACCGTTTCGGAAATCCTAATCGTCTAATAGAATTCGGCTGTCATGCCCTACCAACTTGATTTTCTGCTGATATGCCACTTTTCCGGTCATTTGTTCCTTTTAGCCCTGGTGAACGTCGGTGTTGACGTCGAGAGTGACACCACTCTTATTACCAACGAGATACAGGAACTTCAGAAAAAGCTGGAAGCCCTAAAGGTAATTCATGCGAATAATGTTTAGTTCGTCCCTAAGAAATCCTAGGCCCAACATCCTGTGTGTGTATTTCAAGCCGTCTAGGCAAAACCCATCATTTTGGCTTATTGTTTTTTTAGAGTAACATTTTATTGAATGTTTTATTTTTCAAACCTGCTTCACAGTATTTTCGTCTGAAGAGTCGTTAACTTACTATTGATTCTTTATCATGCCTCATATGCTCAAACAAACGACTGATGAACTTGTAAGCTTTCCAAATACTCCGAAGTCATTGTTTTATTGACTTTCGTAGTACTTAAGCGAAGTTATACTTCTGTTGTTTCTTTCGTATGTTTGACAAACATTAGATTTAGACTTGATGTTACGCCAACTAATGTGACAAATCACACCATCCCCAGTTGGCCTGACTGCCATCACACTTAGTTCTATGGGAAGGACAGAAGAGTTTGAGGTCTTTCAGAACGAGATCAAGCGTTGTAAACAGCCAAATGCCTTAGCCTCAGTCCCACCAGGGACTGTGTTGTCCACGCCTCCAGTAGTTTTGTCTTTGGCTCGCCATTGGCAGATTATTAGTCCGGGAATGGAAAAGGATGGATGCTGCGCACGTCTGCTTCATGATACCAAAGATCCCGTGTGAGTTTCAATGCCCCCGCTATTCAGAACTGTGCTGATCCTCATTGATTGCATTGCAAAGATCTGCGAAGAAATATGTCAGCCTCAACCTCTCCTGTAATGGCCTTGTTGAACGATCTGTACGGAGATTGAGTGGCGGTTGACTGGTTGTTTTACCCCTCGGTCGACATCCCATCTGAGTTGGTTAAACCCCATTGATTAGTCCAAGAAAACGAGGGACGTCCTATCTCTTTTGGGTATGGCAGGAATGTGAACATTCGGTATCCTTTGAAGCACGGCTAAGCACATTTGCAGGCCCAAAAAGGAAGATAGATAGCTGCTACGGTGTTCAACCCACAGGTTGCTCCGTACCCCTTAACTAACTTGTCTGTCTGTCTGTCCTTGTCTTTTGTATTCCTGATGCGTCAGATTACTCTGATCATACTGACAGGTCGGTTTTTGTCTCTCGCATAGGATGGCAAGGCTGTAAAACCGCTCATCGATCGGCTGTCTCGTATCGCCGACTACCATGCTAAGCTGGCGGAAGCTGTCAGCGACGCAAAGCACTCCAACACCCAGCTCAATCGTGCTCTCACCGAGCATCTCACCGCGGTGCGTATTCTTCTAAAACCCGCCGAGGAGATCGAAGCTGACCTGCCCTCAGTTAAGGAATTGATTTCCGGTGAGGTCTGTTTTCTTTAATCATCGAGGCAGCAGGAGTGCGTACGGTTTCCACTGTTTTCTGTCTGGTGTTTTTTTTTCAAGACAAGAAAAGTACACTTTTCGCTTCTGCAAATTTTAGCTGCTCAAACGCCTTCAATTATTTAGGCCTTATGATTACTGCTTAAGATATTTGCATCCTGTAGAATAACTCTGATTAGATACTGTGTCTTGTTATCAAAATATAAGACCGGTCAAAAAATAGACATTTTTAAAGCGTTCCACTCAAGTAGAAAAGCTATGCATCGATATATAAAATCAATGAGACATACGATTGATATTCACGTTGTATATCTTAACTCGCGCATTCCCCGCACCAGTCAACTGACTGGCTCAAACGGTGGTTGGTTACCTGGGAATGGGAACTATAATCAATCTGTCGCGCTTGAAGTTATCACGGTGCGCCAAAAGCCGTGGTTTGGAAGGTTGCCGAATGACTGGATAACTTGGACTGTGTGGTCAGCCCAGCGTGTGTTTGCGTGGAGTGATTGGCAGACTGAGAGTCAAATTGCAACGACCTCTTCTTAATGTGGCCTTTATGGCACTCCTACTTCGTGTTATCCGAGCCAAATGTGGCGCCAGCCACCTGCGGCAGACCCCGCCTCCCGTCTTCTTGACAAAGATAGATGACGGAAGAAAGAATGCGGTAGCTGCAGCGCACGTCTACTTAAAACTAATTTGTGTGTAAGTCACCGTCCCTGCACCATTATATTTGGAGCACATGGTGGACTACTTCGAACTCGACGGTCGAACTGTCGTTTATCTCAAGATAACGGGGTAGTGTTTACCAATTATGAATTATGAATTTTCAAGGTAGCACTGTTTTTTGCAGCTGGTCTCATCTACCAATGTTGTAACGTTTGGAACTGAACTTTTCATATTAACTAATGTTGCTTGTAGAAACCATTTATTCGTCGGTTTCCCACGCTTTTTTGCTAGGTTAATTTTCTGTCTTGTGCATGGTCTCCTGTTTATGCTCCCCACACCACCGCATTCAGCATTCTGACTTTTCCCCTCCTTTGAAAGGTATGCGCTACTTTAGAGTATATCATTCGGAAAAAAAGCCTTTTTATCACAGAGTCAAGACTATCAGAGGCGGCAGCAGGCGCAGATGTCTGGTTCGGCGTGAGGCACAGCATTCCTTTTCGCATGTGGGGCATTTTTATGGGTGCGCGTCACCAATAACGCCTGTCGTGCCCTGATCTCCCCCCTCCTCCCCCCCCCCCCCCTGCGTCGGGCCTGCGCTTTTATTGTTCGGCCCGTTTTAAATCACAGAGGGCTCCATATACAATGCACACAAGGGACCGCGGTGTGCGACGAGTGACATTTTATAGTTACTTTGAATAGCATAATATTCAACATCGGAATTGCGGCCGTGTGTCGATAGGTAATAAATCCGCGAGACGGGAGAACGATTTTGGAAGCTAATAAGTCATTTTTCGACGTCTTGAAGTGTTAGTAGAACATATCCTAAAAAATTAGCAAATAAAAGTTTACGTCAATCGGGCTTGACCTTCTGAAGCGCTATCGTTCTCACAAGGCCCACTTATCGGACGTTTGGTCGATATATCTGTTGACGAATTCTACCGCTCCTGTGGGTGACACTAGATTCGGTCAGCCGACTACCCTGCTTTGGATTGTACTTCGAAGACTTTCTACGTGCCTTGGACTAAACACTCACTAAGTTTTTTTCATTTCTCGGAATTATGACTTGCTATGACAAGATTTTAATTTTTCGTGTTATTTATCGTTAAAAGTCAATCAAACTATTTCGCCATAATAAATTATAATTTTATTTTTGTTGGTATTTTGGTCGAGGTAATGAAGAGAATTTTAATTTTTTGAAAAATAGTTACGGTTTTAAAAGCAACTGCCGTCTCGGACCAGATAACAGTTCGACCGTCGATTTCGATGAGGTCCACCGTATGCTCCACATCAGGTGGTGCAGGGACGGTGACTTGCGCGTGAATTAGTTTTAAGTGATAGTGGCCTTGCGATGCAGCTACCGCACTCTCTCCGCCTCCCCCACCTGAGCCCAGTGTCAAGACAGAGTCAAGAAGACCGGATATGGGAGAGAGCGCAGGTGGCTGGCGCGGCCGGATCCGCCCCTGGGTGTACCACCACACCTGGCTCAGATTCCACGGAGTGGGAGTGCCATAAAGGCCACATTAAGAAGGAGCCATTGCAGCCTGACTCTCAGTCCGCAAGTCAGCCACTCCACACAAAACACACATTGTGCTGACCACGCGGTCCAAGTTATCCCGTCAGTTGGCAACCTTCCAAGCCACGGCTTTTAGCGCACCGTGATAGTTTAAAGCACGTCAGATGGTTTATAGTGAGGAAAATGCGCTGAGCTGTTGATCTCACTCTCTCCCCCACAATCAGACCACCATCCGAGCCAGTCAGTTGTCTGATATGGGAGTGGGCGCATTGGCTGACGGGTCGGCGTACCTGTCTTCGCGCGTGCGATGAGTGAATGCGCGAGGACATTGGATTCGGCGATCTCTGCTGTGTGTTGGAGCTCCAGGCACTGGTTCACCAGTCTCTGTACGATGCATTCGCAAATGACCGACCAGGCTGATGCGTGAGGTGAATGTGCGGTCGCATTGAAGACAGTTTAGGAGAGAGTCCCTATTACTGATCGTGGTGGTAGTGAAGGTGAAGGTGGTGGTGGGAGTAACAGGCGATGAGTATTGGGATGTGGTCTCTATGATGGTGGGAGTAATGGAATTGATGCCAGGAGTGAGGGTGGGGGAGTCTGAAGGAGGGTTGGTAGCATTTGACGTAGAAATCTGAATTGTCGGATTGTTGATGCATTGCGTCCGAAGATGTCCAACAAGGCCGTTTCGCGCACTGAAGATGTGTTGACAGCGCGGGCATGTTGCCAGGGCCTGGGCATCGACGATGCTGGTCCGGGGCGCTGGTGACTTTCGTGCCGCTCTTTTGGCCTTGGCGGCGGTGATCCGGTTGGCCTCATAGATTGCTGAACCAGTCTTCACTGATCTTCTCCATGCCGGTCTATCCTGGGCGAGGTCCTCCCAGGTCGCCGAGTTGATTTGCAGTTGCTTCAGCGATTTCTTCAAAGTGTCCTTGTAGCGTCGTTTTTGACCTTCAGTTCAGTTCAGTTCAGTTTTATTAAGGGAAATATAAGCGAAGCCTTTGAGCTCCCTATTGATGTCAGTGACACTGTAAATTAAAAAAAGGCTGACATATAATGGACGTTGGACAAAGGGTTATCTCCCGGACACATTGCAGGGCATCGGACAAACAATTATAAAATAATGTTACTCAAAATAGGGAGTAGTATGTTATATGACGCGGAAATTGTGGATGGGAATATGTTTCAGGAAATGTGTTAGGTTCGGATGCCGTGGTGGTACTTATGGCTGTACTGGTCAAACTTCCGCTGAAAAGTGTCAACGGATGGGGACATGATTATGTCGGCCGGCAGAGCATTCCAGGCCTTAATCACTCTGTTGGAGAAGAAGAACCTTCTTGTGTCGAGTCTTGCACCTGTCACACGTAGTTTAATGGGATGTCCTCGCAAAGTAGTGGTAGTGGCCAGCTCAAAGAAGTCGCCAGATGCAAGGCAAAAATCCTGAAGCCGCAGCATTCGAAAGGCTTATATTAAGTCGCCGCGTAGCTGTCTATAGTCCAGAGGAAACAGATCAAGATTAGACAATCGTGTCTCGTAAGGCAGGCAGCTTTGACCTTGAACAAGCTTGGTTGCACGTCTTTGGACCTTCTCAAGGGTGTTGTGGTCTTTGACAGACCACGGTCTCCAGGCTTGTATGGAAAATTCCAATTTTGGTCGCACGAACATCCCGAAGACCTTATTAAAGCACTCTTTGTCGAACTTTGCAAACGCTCGCTTAATTAGATACAAGCTTGACATGGCAGATTTTGCTACTTTTGAGCAATGGAACGATGGCTTCAGTGTGGGCGTGATCCATACTCCTAGATCTTTCTGAGCCTCTACCTCTGGTAGCGGTGTGTCGTCCAGATAGTAAATTCTCTGGTGCCCGGAGCTGGTTCTGCCTAATCGCAGAATATTGCACTTGGTAGCATTGAATGGGAGGAGCCAGTTGTGCGACCATTCCTCGAGTCGATTCAAGTTCGCCTGTAGATTTTCTTCATCAGCTGCGTTGTGGATGACCTTCCAAAGCTTTATATCGTCAGCAAACATGGCGGTGTCACAGTCCAAGCCACTTACGCAATCATCAATGTATATAAGGAAGAGGATAGGGCCCAGGACGGAGCCCTGAGGAACCCCACTATCAACCGCCACCTCCGCCGATTGTTAATCGCCAAGACGGACAATCTGAGATCGCCCAATCAAGAAGTTTTCGATCCACTTCAAAAGCTTGCCCCTTACCCCAATACGGTTGAGTTTGTATAGGAGACGTTGGTGAGGCACGCTATCAAAGGCCTTCTTGAAGTCTATGTACACTGCGTGCACTACATTTCCTTCATCGACCGCTCGGGTCCATCGTTCCAGACAGTAGAGCAAATGAGTTAAACAGGACCTTCCTCTGCGGAATCCGTGCTGCGCTTCAGAGAGAAGATGATGCCGCTCCAGAAACTGCGTCAGTTCACGTTGGATGATTCGCTCCATAATCTTGCAACATATGGAGGTGAGACTTACCGGCCTGTAGTTATTTGCGGAAGTGCGGCTGCCACTTTTATTTATTGGCGAAATCCACGCGGTCTTCCAATCGGGTGGCAATTTGCCTGCAGTGAGGGAGGCTTGGAAGAGTAGACACAAGGGTTCTGCCAACTCTACGGCCAACTCCTTCAACAACTTTGCCGGTATTACATCAGGACCTGGCGATTTGGTTTCATCCAGCTTCAGTAGTTCCTGCAGAACAATAGGTTCTGTTATGACCACTGAGTCAATTGTCGGGACCTCTTCCGCACTATAGTTATCAGCGGTTAGATTGGCTTCTCTCGTAAAAACCGACTGAAAGAACTCAGATAGATGCTCAGCCTTTTCTTCGTCCTTGCAAAGTTCGACGCCTTCATCCATTTTTAACAAAGGGATGGGGTCTTTATTTCGAGTGCACTGCCTAATGTAGTTGTAGAAGAGCTTCGGGTTTTCTGCTGCACGGTTTATCAAGTTACTCTCAAAACTTTGGCGGGCTTTATTAAACCAGGCCTTTTACCCTGTTCCTCTGCGTCTTGTACTTCGTCAGCGATTTGACGGTCTTTTCCCTGAGATAAGTTTGCCATAGCTTTCGCTTGCGGTTTACTTCACTCTTCAGTGTGTTCGTTAGCCACTGGGGCCTGTTGGTGATCTTTTTTTCGAATTAGGACAGTAGTTGGTGATAAGTCCTTGTAATACGGCCTTAAATTGCAACCAATCCTCGAGAATACACCCGGTGAATGTTTCATTCCAATCTAAATGGCGCACATCAATTTTCATTTGGGTAAAGTCTCCACGCCATAGGTTGCGTTTGACTGTGATGCTTCGATCGGGGACACAGAAGAGTGAATATTCCCATTGTAGGACTACGTGATCACTTTTGCCCAGCAGGGATAGACAGTTCACAACATCTACGCTGTCAGGCGCCTTTGTCAATACAAGGTCCAAACAATTAGCTGGTTGCCCCTCGCGTATTCTGGTCGGAGACAGGACGTGTTGAGTTAGGAAGCGTTTGTGTATAGCTTCTAGGAGGCGGCGATCGAAGTTTAATTCCGAGCCTGGTGCCGAGCTCAGATTCCAATCGATATTCGGAGCGTTAAAGTCACCCATAATCATTACTTCGGATCGACTAGCAAACGATTCTAAATCATCTATCAGTCTACTGTCTGACTGCGGATCGTTTCTTGGTGGTCGGTAGACCGTTAGGATACCGTTAGAATACCCGTAGTGACATCTCCATAGAAAAGTCATTTAGGTAGTCGCTCGTCGTCCATTCTTACCAGGTGGCCGCTCCATCGCAGTTGCACTTGCCTCAGCACGGCGTGGATGCTGAGGATTCCGGTCCGCTCCAGGACTTCCGTGTCCGGGATCCTGTCTTGCCATCTCAGCTTCAGTATTCTGCAGAGGCAGCTGAGATGAAAGTGATTCAGCTTCCTGGGTTGGTTCGAGTGGACGGTCCAGGTCTCCGCTCCGTAAAGGAGTGTTGTCAAGACGACGGACTTGTTCATCTTCAGTTTGGTGTTCAGATGAATACCGTGGCGATTCCACACGAAGGCCTGCAGCCGGCTGAAGCCTAACTAGCTTTGGAGATCCGTTGGGCAACCTCGTCATCGATTCTCGTGTTGCCTGACAGCGTGCTTCCTAGATAAGCGAAGTTTCCACGTTTTTGAGTTGAGCACCGTTGACATTGATTCGGGGAGCATTGTATTCCGCGCTGGGTGCTGGCTAGTGCATGATAACCATCTTTTAAATCCTGAGGAACTTGTCCTTGACGCCAAATCTCCTAGAAGGGTGTTGTGAGTTCTGTCATCAGCCAGGGCCCACCGTGCTTGTAGACTTCCGGCGGGAATGCGTCGGATCCCGGTGCTTGACCGCTGGAAATCTGCTGCACGGCCCGGATGGTTTCTGGTAGGGAAGGCGGCAGATCCAGGTCATGGTTCGTGTCCACTTGAGGGAGCCGGTCAATGGCTCGGCCCAGCGCTTCAGAATTTGCGATTTCTCTGTCAACAGTGTTATGCCGTCAAAGCTGAGCAGCGGTGCTGTCCCCTTGATACACGGGCCGTATATGGCTTTGAAAAAGTTTTTCATTTAATTGCGGTCTGCATACCCCTGGATTTCCTCAGTCTTTTGGATCATCCAGACATCCTGCATCTCCCGCAGCCGTTGCTGTACAAGGCGCCGGCATCTGAAGAAGGCTGCTTTGGTGGCGTCAGTCCGGAGGTCCATGTAGGCTTTGTGTAGTTCATTCTTCTCCGCGATTAAGTTGTTGATGTCGGCGTCATTGTCTCAAACCAGTCCTGGTGTTGACGGCGTGCACGTCCAAGGACTTCAAGGGCGGTGGACTGGATGACATTTCGCAGTTGACACAATCTTTTCTCCATGGTAGAATTATCATCTGGAGCATGCAGGTCCTCCAGTTTTTCGGTCATTTAGTTGCTGAAATCAAAACAGTGAGCAGGCAAATTTAACAGATTATTTAACTTACCTGGCGGCCTCTTACCTTGGGGCCTTCGTCGGGGTTGCCGTCGGAGCCTCTTTTGGGACATGACGAGGCTGTGATCTATCCAACCATCGGCATCGCGGATCGCCTTGGTTACCAGCACGTCCTGTCGATCTCGCCTCCGGACGAGAACATAGTCCAGCAGCTGCCAGCGCCGCGACCGAGGGTGCATCCACGTGGCCTTCTCCCGCGTCGGAAGGCGGAAGAAGGTGTTGGTCAGCAGGAGACGGTGTTCCGCACATGTGCGCAGAAGAAGAAGGCCGTTATCGTTGCGGCTACCGAGACCGTGGGAATCCAGCACTCCCTGCCAGGCAGCGTGGGCCGTCCCGACGCGAGCGTTGAAGTCACCAAGGACAATTAACTTGTCCTCTTTCGGCACAGTCGCCAGCAGGGCGTGCAGGTCCTCGTAGAATTTGTCCTTCGCCGCATCAGAGCTCGTCATTGGGGGGAACGTAGGTACTGATGATGGTGGCGAACTGGTCTCCCCGAAGAGGCAGGCGGAGGCTCATCAGGTGATCATTGATACCCTGCGGCAGACAAGGCAGACGTCCCACGATGTCATTCCGGATGGCAAAGGCGACACCAGCGTCGCGTCGCTCTGCCTTTGGCTGGCCGCTCCAGAAGAAGGTGTAGCCGGCACCCACCTCCAGCTGACCCTGCTCAGAGAATCGGGTCTTGCTGAGAGCAGCAATGTCCACCTTGTAGCGCACATGTTCCCGAGCGATTAGTGCCGTCCTCCGTGCCGGCCGGTTGTTCCTAGGATTGTCTAAAAGGGAATGAACATTCCAGGCTGCTAGTGTGAGTGGACTCACCCGAGCAGCCTGAAGGGTATGGCGAGGGGGATTGGGACGCAGGGTATTGTTGTTTGTTCGAGTTTTACGACCGCGTATTTTGTGATCTGCGAGCCGTGGCCGGCTGCAGAAGACGTTATAACCAGAATTTGTTTAGGGCACCTTTTCTAGCCCCTTCCTCCGCGAGGAGGCAAGCAGTGCTGTCCCTAAATAGGGCTGCTCTGACATCCCAGACGGCTGCCGAACTCTACTCTGGGTCACGGTTTTGTTTTTGTGGGAGAACGACCCGAGTTAGCCTGGGTCGTCTACGCGGATGCTGTCGCCCCCACCGTATGCCTTTTTGAGAGGGGGAGGTGTGAAGTTCGGGGGTCAGACATAACCTGTGTGGGTGCACAAACAACACCGGAGACCGGCTTAGACCGCCAGTTGTGACGGTTGCCCGGGGTGTGGCCGCCGGGAAGAACCCAACTTCGAGGAGCCACAGGTAAGAGTTGGGTACCAGTTAGAGGCGGACACAGGAGCATTCACCACCTGTACGAGACAAATGGAGCGACCAAATACTACCTGTGTGATGCTACCCCTAACTAGTACCCCTACACCCCCGGACCAGTAATAAAAAAAACACCCAAAAGATGGTTGTTTAGGATTACCACAATAAAAGGCAGAATTATGTCCTTGATTGTGCATTACCGGGGCTGGCTAGTTTGATTTGCCACATCTAGCTCATTTTAGTTCGAATTATTAAAAAAACGTAGTCATGCCCTATATGCGATACAAATCATGGATTTCTGCACTGAAAGTGAAGTTACGGTACGTGACCAAACTCATAAAACATGCTGACGAAAATTTCAGACTCCTAAAACATTGTTCAGTTTAGTTATTCTTCTTGTCCTTTCAGGAAAATGTACTTTTTGCATGCATAAATGTTTGAGAAATTTGTTTATGTTTAGAAATTTAACCATAAAAATACTTGGGTAATTTCTTCTGCTTCTACCCGTTCTTGACTTAATTTGTGCATCTGACTAGTTTTCCTTTTGGAGAACAATTTATCCTCGTGAATTTTACCAATCAAGACTGGTCACACTTGAAAATTGATTTTTTGTCCCAAGTGAACCGTGAGAATGAGGTTGCGAACGGCAGTTTATTTTTATAAAAACAGACGTTTTATCGATTTCCGAATGTCAGTTGTGCAAATCTGTGTGATTTAGTGCGCTAAAGTGGAGTAATTACGACTACAGGCAAACCTTTGTTCAAGCATGCAGATAATTTCCTGACGTTTGCAAATGCACTATGAGAAACCGCCAAAGTGGCCGCCATATAATTGCCATTTAAAAATTTGAACCTATGGAAAGATAGTTTTGGAGCGGTTTACTTTCTGCTAACACGTAATTTCGAAACAGAACGTGCAAAGCGAACATTATGTATGTGGCCACTTTTCTGTGCATTCATAATCATATAATGGCGCCTAAAAGTGTGCAAACATAAAGAAAACTATCCGTTTTTTAAGGAAAGTGGATGAACCGGCCAAAAGTGCTAATTTTTTCTTGACTTTAACCGAGTAAAAATGTAAGAACGTAAAGATCCTTTGGATGAATGATGTATCTAGGCAATTTTTGGATAGGCAACTTATTAACTCAAGTTTTTCGATTGATCGAACTCATATTGGTCGTTTGCTTTCGTTGTAGACGTAGTTTTTTTGGCAATTATGTTTCGAGTTTGGGTGCGTCCTTTATATGTGACTCAAATGACCGTTTACATGAAGAAGAACGTCCAAACACTAACCGGTTTTGTAAAGGCTTTCGGGAAATATCTTATTTTAAAAGTTTGGATAAATGCATAGCCCATAACCTATCTTTAGGGGGGGAAGCGATTGAAAGCACTGAAAACCGCTAAGTATTCATTGATATCGCAAGGACACTCCGAAACTCAAGAAAGTCCACTGTCTATGAAAACCCGCGCATAAATTTGACGGAATAAAATTTTCCTTAATATACACTAAGTGCTATCCATACGATTGCATCAGCCAATGTTATTCAGATTTATTAGTCACTGACCGGTCTGTCAATATGTGACCTTATGGAAACCTTTATTCCTGTGACTTGTCTATCAGCGGAATAAAACGAAATCCTCTTTTATTTAATCAACCACATTTGAGACAGTACAAAAACCAAAACTTTATCGATTGCTCACAAAAACCCTTTTCATAACACTCGAATTTGTCCAGCCTTCATGCATCACCAGTTTGAGGAGGATATTTAAGGAAAATGTTTGTAAAACAAATTGGGTTTTATTTTGCGTTCTCCTTTTGAGTTTGTTGGTTATTTGCATAGACAATCATTATGCACTTCTAAAACTTGACCCTTTTGCACTTGGCACGATTTTTCACGTTTTAGACATTTTAACTCTTCTTAATAAAATTGTCTTTTTCCATCAACGAAATAGTACACGTAATGGTTATTCTGCGTTTTCACTTACTTTTAGGTCGTTTCTTATTTCCTTAGTATTTTGGTGGATATGATCAAATTGGTTTCGGATTGGCGATTAATTTTTCGTTAATTTAGGCATACTTCATGAGCTGGGTCACATAATATACCTTTGAGTAGTCAAATGAATCCACCACACGTTCTAACACACATTTGAAGGGAGCACTTCGATCTTTGAACTGTCAGGCGAACACATTTTCCAACGCCAGTGCCGGTAAGCCAGGTGGCTGAGCAATCACCTCCAACATGGGTGATGAAATTTCGGCAGATAACGATTCACATGCTGACCGCCAGGCCGTTAACGCACTAGAGGGCAACCATCCTCGATGAAGGGGAGCCGTTAATCGTCATAGGTATGCCGTAGCATAGCGACTGCATTTTACAAATACTGCAACTTCATGTGTAAGAATGAGCCTTATCGGATGCTGTATCGGAATGCCAGGGTTGATTTTACGGCCTTCCAAATATGGTATCGCCATAATATCTGTGGGCAGGGATAACTCGAACCGCGTGGTCAGCCCAGTGTGTGTTTTGTGTGGAGTGACTGACTTGCGAACTGAGAGTCAGACTGCAATGACTCATTTTTAATGTGGCCTTTATGGCACTCCCACTCCGTGGGATCCAAGGCAGGAGTGGGGGCACACCCAGGGGCGTCTCCGGCCGCGTCAGCCACTGGCGTCCTCTCCCGCCTCCGGTCTTATTGACTCTGTCATGAAACCGGGCTCAGCTGGGGGAGGAGGAAAGAGTGCGGTAGCTGCAGTGCGAGTCTAATATCGCTTAAAACTAATCCACGCGCAAGTCACCGACCCTGCATCACCTTTCTGTGGAGCATACGGTGGACCTCGTCGAAATCAACGGTCGAACTGTCGGGCAGGGCATTCCATAGCTTGATCCCTCTCGGATGCCTCGAGCTTTTACACATTCAATCCACCCAGGGGAACACAATTATATTTAATTGGTGACTTCGAAAGTTTGTTTTGATAGCAAATGCGAAAGGTTCCCCAGACGTCGATTTGCAATCTAAGTAGTAGAATATGAGGGGTGTCCTCACGTTACCTAGTCTATGTTAGCTTATAATATTAAATATAAGCGTTTGCGACAATATTCTGCTTGATTTTGGCAACTGCCAGGAAGACGACTCTGCAAGCTTTGAATCATAAGTGTGGTCCATATACGTGGTTTCTGTTTCGGTCCGCCTTTTTAGACGAAATGTTGCTGTCTGGTCTTGACGAGGCCGCCCGCGTCCTCGAGAAGGTAAGCGAAATGCGCGCCCAACGCGATATTCTGGTTTCCCAATTACGCGCTGCGGTACAGGCCGATGACATCACCCACGAGCTCTTGACTGCCGATCCGGTGGATCACGAGAGCATCTACGAGGCGCGTCTCAAGCGCCATGAACCGGCAGTGGCTCTCCTTCGGCAGAATCTGGCTGCTCAGGAGAATATTACCAAGGCTCTCGTAGAATTGAATGCCAAGGTTGCCGTTAAGAAACACAGCTTGCTGGAGCAGCGTAAACGGTAGGCTTGAACCTGGTGCTCACAATTTTGTCCCCGGTTTCTGTTAAATTTGAATTCGAATTTGCAATAAACCAGTGTATTCAGTCGTGGAGCTTGATGGATGTTTGTCTCAGTTCAGGGGCATTTAGGAACCGTCGTTTCACTTGGATCCATAATCGATTTTTCAGCCATTACTGTTTACCCACTTTTTGTATTCCCACATCACATGTCGGTCCTCTGTGAAGTATTCAATGCGAGATATGGAGAAGGATCCCGTAGAAGTGGACGTAAAATCAAGATAACGTCCTTTCTAATTGCTTTGTAGGCCCTTGCCATAGGGAAGACCAGAGGGTAGGCGAGTTATTCTCTACTGCTTATTTCCTGGAAGAAGATCTCAACCAACAGAAAACTTAGACATTAGTTTGCATTGAGGTTGGCAGTCAACATCGCGTTAATCGCCTTAATGTGCCGAGGATAACGGCTTGATTTTTTTGTTGTGCTCCTCATGTCGCTGTTGGTCCTCCGCCAGTCGAACGACAGCTGACGGACGATAGCGTTTCGGGTAAGCCTTGGTTGTTCGTGCGTGCGGCTTTATAGGTGCGAAGGTGGACTTATCCATCCACTCTTCCAGCACATCAGTTAAAGTTTCGAGGCTTATGTCTGGTTACGGTTGAAGCTGTCTTTAATGCTGGGCACTGTGTTCAATGTCATACGGCTATGGGCTGCGACCTCCAGTCATTGTCGTAGGTGTTAATATTGTATGGTCAGAATGGAGGGCCAACTTATTTCATTGCTAAAATTCACGGAAGACTGTTTCACTGGCGATCTGAAGAGTAGAAGAGCAGAGTATACCGTAGGTAGGTTAAAAACAGCGAACGGTGAGCGTTCATAAACGAATGCAAGTCATTATTCCCGATATAAACCGACAAGACAACCGGCTCGTGGCTCAATGGTTAGAGCATTGGACTTCTCCTCAACCGGTCGCGCGTTCGAGCCTCGAGTGGTACACCACCTGGGGTTGGGTATGACTGGCTGCTGACGGCTAATGAGCCAGGAATGGCCATTCCAGTCTCCCTCGTCTTTGTCGACCTTGTTCATCTGCCTGTAACAGCGTCATCTCTTGTGAATCCCCGCTATTCCGTTAATTGCTGCAGACTTTGGTTACTGCGCCGGTGCTGGAGGTGGCGCCTCCCCGCCTATCCTGTATAACTATTAGCATACCTCCCATCCTTTCTGGATAAAAGTTCGTGACGGCCGTTGTGACATTTTTCTCTGATTCTCAACTTGCGTGGTTTAGTTAACGGCGTACTACTTGGTACACCGGCCATCTTTTTCTAGAAACCTCTTCCACTACTGTGCGCCAGTGCCCCCACTTTTATGGATCGACTGTGGATCCAACTACTCTGAACTTTTTGTTGTATTTAGTCTCACGGGCTGATTGCTATTGAACATCTCTTAAATACCCTGCTAGACCACCGCGTACTGTGTCCATTCCAGGATATTTTTGCCTCAACCATTCAGCTTATCCATCAGCCCATCATGACTACTTGTCGCTAGCGCACATTCCCACCACTCAACCGCATCCTTTCACAGTCTGCATACTCTAGAAGGATCGATGTGTACCATCTTCGTGGGTTACTTCCGTTTATTTTTGTCCGCATGAGCATTTTTAAAGTTAGCAGTTAATGAACGAGAATCTTGATGCTATCGGTGTTTCGTCACTCGTAACTCTTACAGTCATCCGCGTCTATTAAAGAAGACATACTCGACTTTTTCCTTTTTCGTCTCTTCTTATTGTTCATACAGTACAGTGGTTGTCCCATTCTGGCTATATCAAATACGAAGTCGTTCTTATATTTTACGCTTTATTTTCCTAACCAACCCTCTTTGCCGACTATAGGCGCACTGAAGAAGTTGATAGTCTCATTCGCTCGGGCGATTCCTTTGGAGAATTGTTGTTAAAGTGTGACGAGGGACAAAACTTCTACAAACAAATGTCTGAGAGACTGCAAAAAGTTCGCTCAGAGCTGACGGAGCTTGCTGATGAAATGGAACAACTGCAATCGAAACCTGAAGCTACCCCAGCTTTAGTAGCACCAATTTACACTTCTGGTAAGTATCTACAGGACTTGGAACTTGCTAACTTCATTATTTTAACTTCTGGACTAGTCACAACTTTGGGGGGTCTCTGTTAATGCAATCGGCCGTGTGAAGGAAGTGCACTTGTCAAGTGCGTTTCAGTTATTTTCTAAAATCTGCTATGATTTTAGTAGTTTAGACCGTAAAATCACCGGTTACTGACACGGCCATTTCTGGCTTCCAGTTAATCCATACCTCAGCTGCAGGTTATTAAAGCCGCCATAATGAATCAGACGCATTTTTGTACTCTTATCTTGTGTAAAAAGTCAGATACGGAGAGGTTGGCGGCTATTTAGCTTATCTGGTCCTTGGGGCTGAAATCCGCGTTGCAGTAGTCCCTCCGCAAGTCATTATTTGCACAACTTAGTGAACTAAACACCGGTCGATAAACAAACGAATGTGTGTCATGCGAGAGGTGGACAGGAACGGATTAACAGTAGGTACGTTTGTTCACATTTTTCAGTCCTTTTAATTGAAGATAAGTGATCTGGGAAGAGGGGTAAAGAACGAGCTTGCTGCTGTGCGTTCCTTTACCGCACAAGTCAGTGCCGTCTGCTCCGACAATAACCCCATCTGCCACCTTTGACAGACTATCTCTGATGCTCACGTGCAACTCGACTTGTTACCTTGTTTATTCTATAGTCTAAAGTCATGTTATGCAGTTTAAACTCCAAGTACTCTAGGCTTTCTTTATTCCTGCAAGATTCACTTGGCAAGACTGAGCAATTTAGTTTGTACCAGCTGGGGAAGTCGATCCAGCCCCGATCCAGTACTTACTGCTACCTTTATGACACTTCCACTCGTGTGAGATCACATACCCCCCTTATTGAGGCTTATTTGGTGTGTCGTTAGGCGCCATGCCGTGTGTGGCATGTGCAGCCACCGCATCCACTCTCATATCTTGCCGTCGTAAGGCGGTGGTTGTGAGAGTAGATGCCTACGTCAATATTAAAAAATTAATGCACCAGTCAAGACCATGCTAAATTCCGATAGAAGCAAGGAGGTGAGTTCCAGGAAACAGTTCACAAGAAGATGCGATCGCTGGAAAAAGCTGTCGCTTCGGATTCTTGCTCAAGCCCAGATGATGGAGGCGCAAAGAGCGCAGTATTTTTAGGACGTATTTATCAGGCTGTGCTCCCCAAACATGGCACGTGGTAGATGCGTTGGACCAACACGGGGGCCACATCAGGGCACGGCAGGCGTTATTCGGGTTGCGCTCCCATAACAAATGCCGAACATGGGGTTGTGGTGACACGCCAAGGGTGGCCAGGTCTTAGAAGACCCGGCCGCGCCAGGCACCTGCGTCCTCTCACGCCTCCGGTCCTTTTGACTCTGTCTTGACACCGGGTTCAGATTGGGGGAGATAGTGCGGTTGATGCAGCGAAAGTCACCGTCCCTGCACCACCCTGCCGTGGAGCATACGGCGGACGTAGTTGGACTACGACGATCGAACTGTCGTTATTTATCAGGCTACCACATGCATAGAATAATTAGCAGATCTTGTGTTCATCCCTGGGTTTCGTACCTGATTGTTCGTTAGTCCGCGTCGGAGTCGTTAGTTATTGAAATTTCATCACCGGTAAATCATTAACCTATACCGACCCTCGGGAGAGGGAAGACGATTGCGGTTATTTCTCTTTTCTAGGCATCCCTGGCGCATAAAAATTGGTCGAAGTGGATGCTTGTGACACTTATTGTGTTTTATCGACTGCGCAAATCCGTCTAGATTCTTGGCATTGTACCTTCCCCTGCCTGTAGGAGGGTAAGCAGAATGAAATGGCTCGGATCGCGCTGGAGAGACCCATTCTCACATACTCGCTGAAATATTTTTCTGATTGGCTCAAAATTGATATCAGAACAGCTCTTCTAGACTGCGGCTTTGTATTACGGCTACAGGTGGTACTGCGTGGTCATAGGGGGGAGGGCTTTTCAATGGAAGCTACGACGAGAACCACGTCGGATCGCATCCACAGCTGTCTGGTCGAGTAATTTAGTAAATTTTCTTGGTCGGCATGGCAATAGCTTAGTCAGTGGTGTCTGTCGTTTGATAGATCGTTTAATGGGCCACCAACAAGTATTAAGGCAACTGATAAGGCTTTCTGTGTGTGGCTGGTCGTGCAGTATCATCCCGGTTTCGATGCCGCGTTCTGCCAGTAAGAGTTTCAGTCGAACCAGGTTGATCCGGCCTGACAAGGCATTCGTCTGGAACTAGGAACCCCGGTCATACGAGTTTTGCCTGCTATGATCAGGATACGTAGACTGGCAACTGACAATAGCGCTCCTAAATAAAAGGCATTTCTCATCATACTTAGGAAGTTTGCTTTAGAAGTGGTTCATAGCTCATATTTTGCTTCAATTGCGGTCTACTTGTTATGGCCCTGTAGTTTCCAAAACCGACTTACGAGCTCAGTTAAAATGTCAGTATGACTAGAGAGGTATTACCTAAAACGACAAGAAAGACCGCAGTCTCCAGTCAGAACTTGTTTGCGCGAGTCAGCCAACCACCTAGCAACTGAAACCGTAGGCCAAAAGGACTCCATCGCTTAATCCGGGTCAACTTTCCCCTCGAGCTTGATGTATTGGCAGTTGTGCTGCGGGCACCTGCTGTCGGCTGTGATCCGAGTTGCTCTCTGTCCAAGTTGTCTGTTCAGTGACCATGAGAAACCTATTTCATGCTGCAGATTTCCCTTGCGCGAAGTTGAGGTATGACTGGCTGATGACGGGGAATGATCCTCAGATGGTCAACTTGTTTGCCTTTGTTTTATTCGCCACGCCTTTGGGGCATAAATTTTCCATTTTTAAGTAGGTTTTCATTAACTTCTTAGCGCGCAGTGTAAAATATGTAGCCTCTTGACAACTGGTTGGTGTGATTTCCGAGCTATGTATGATGTGGCTCGTTTGAGGAACCAGCTCGTGTGCACCATTGTGACCTGGCACGAGTGCTGGATCACCTTGACGTACTTTTCTAGGGGAGTATGGAAAACGAGGAAGAATGGGGCAAGGGTTCTGCACAAGTCTCCGTAGTCTATTTAAATCCGTTTACCGGTTACCACAGCTCCCCCAGCGAAAGTTTTCTCCCATTTTGGGCAGTCCTCTAAAATTGCTAATACTTTACCCGCTCTTTCTTTCGAATAATGTCTGATTTCTCGCTTCTTCGCATGCATCTCACGAGATTTGCCACGTACTACCTTTTAATTTGGTAATTTTATCTTGCTTTCCTTTTTCCAATCATCTCTTTTGCGCTTTAAAATTTTTCTTGTCACTTGAATAGAAAGGGGGTAATGTTCACTCTGGTTGTCTACCTGGACACGTTCCCGTCAGCATACGCTGCACCGCGCAAGGACCTGCAAGCCCGAGCACTTTATTTGCTATAGTATTTGTTAAGCCTCAAATCTTATATTCTATTGTCTCCTCTCTGACAATGTGCTCGACTTAGAGGGGAAACTCTGGAACCGTAAGTTTACGGTTGCAAATGTCTACCAGTTCTACGCTCTATCTCATCACACATACTCGTGTGTTGTGGTAGGGTTACTTCTTTTCATGGGCGGATAGTTGCTTTACCAAATGGCGTTCTGGGTGTACCGTGTACCCAGCTTTAAACTCTCACTCCATTGAACTGTTGACGAAAGTTTTGCAATCTGGTAACCGCTTCAACCGGGTAGCTAATACCGACGTTGGCAATCGTCATGGTCTTCATTGCTGATAGAAGCGAACAGACGAGTTCTAGGAAGCAGTTCAGAAAAAGATGCAATCACTGGAACATGGTGTTTCTCGGCCTGATGTTTCGGATTCTCCCTCGAATACATCATCAGAGGCAACATCAGAACAGGGTACTAGGGGGCACAAGGGCGTGGTTGCCAAGCCACCACAGGCCTACTATAGTTGGCAGTCCTCGTGTTCATCGCTGGGGGGTTGTAGTTCATGCGATTGATTGCTTTTCGGTCCGTAACCGAGTCGCTAGTGTGCGTGATTTCATCTCCATTGTCGATTATAGGGTTACGATTGCTCGGCCATTTGGCTTGTTGTTGATTTCTGGTCACCCGCATCCTCCTCGCGTTGCCAGCACTTTTGCTCAGGCAAAATCGCAACCCGGAATATGGAGCCGCGAGGTCATTGCGCTTATTCATCCACTGCGTACCAGAGAACCACAGTCGATGAACACGAGGACTGTCATTTATAGTTGGCCTGTGGTTGCCTGGCAACCATGCCCTGTAAACACTGCGCACCTTGTGCCTCCTATTATCTTTTTCGCAACTGTCTCAGATGATGCGTTCGAGAGCGAATCTGAAACGTCAGGCCCATAACCATGTTCCAGCGACCGCATCTTCTGCTACTTCTGTGTCTTAATTGCTGATGAATATTGGTTGTCGTGCCTAATTCTATCTGTAAAAGACAGCCAACTATCCAGATGTACGAGTGAACAGGACTGCGCCATATTACTCACTGCACCCAAGCTAACCTCCGGTCGTCGTGACTTAGTCCTGTCACTGACTCATCGCGGAATTGGGTAAAGATGTCCAACCCACTTCACGCTGAACTCACCACAGCGTCCTCTGGGCAGTTGTTACCATCATCGTGTTTAACAGACAGTTTGTCATATCCTTCTTCATTGGTGCCCTGATTGCTTTCTTCCTCTTTTAAGGCTCGACGATTCCCGAGGTACCGCGGCTAGGAGATTACCTAAAAGCTAAAAGGTTAGCTGCCGGCGCAAGTAACCTCCCAAGGACTGCCTCCCCAACGCCACCAACAGCAGGAGCTGTTAACCGGCCGCCCATTCCTTACTGGCAGCCTGTTCCTCAGCCATACCCCCAGGTCTCTGGCTTGTCGCATGTGCCACAAGGTGGACAGCCGGCACCCCTGCAAGTCACTCCACCCCGACCGGCAGTGGCCTCGAACCCCGCTGCTCCGCAAGCCTTTCGGCGAGACGTGCCTTTTACCTTCGTGCCGTACGTACGTCCTAGCAACCTTGGTGTGTCCGGCATGGTTGTAGTCAGATTATCCTCCATTCTTCCCTGGGTACTTTAGTAGTATTCGGGAAAGTGCATTGACTGAACAGCCTTGGAATAATTGCATGCACTCTCATTTCTCAGCAGTCGCAGTAACTTAACTTGCATTCGTTGATGAACGCTCACCGATCGCTAACGGAACTCCCTTTTTCCGCTCTGCTTTGAGACTAACTCTCGAGCCCCGTCAGCAGGCACACAGCGGCTAGTAGAAGAATAGGCAGTTGAATATGGCCGGTAAAGACAAGGAAGACTGGAATGACCATTTCTGTCTTATTAACCGTCGTCAGCCAGTCATACCCAACCCCACCTGGTGCACCATCCGAGGATCGAGGCAATATTCGTCTGCAGTAACTTAAGTTGTAGTATGTTTATTGCTTCAATAGTTTTATTACGAGCCCAAAACTGGCCAAAAGCGGCGTCAGACCTAAACCTCAGCCCATTTTGGCACATAGGGGACGCGGGCTGTGCGACGCTTCGGCCATCAAGTCCCATCTCCTATTCAGGCGTCCTGGGCCACGATGTGTTGGGCTGTTGATGCTGTCGTGCTTTCGATGCGCTTTTTCCAGCCTTCAAACGTGTCTGTTAATAGCTGCCTGAACTGCGTCGCCTGCGGAATGAAGATGTCGCTTTTTAATCGCTCTCCTTCTGTCTGTTTGTCCAAACGCTCAGCCGTCACTAAAGCACTCGTGTGGTACGACCTATGACTTGAGAAGAATCAGACTAGTTTAAATGTTGCCGGAGCTCGATGCATTATCTCATTCTCAAGAATTCCATACCATTTCATGTTCTATTACAACCTGTTTTCATCTAAGTTTTCGAGTAAATCAATAGCAGATTGTATTGGAAGCTTCGACGTGGGTTCATCACCGTTTCCTAATCTGGGGCTGCAATAACGTAAATGGATGATTTACCTGTATTCCTATCTTAAGAAGAGCATATCTAGACTTAGGAACTGTGTTTTTCAGCTTTTTTTAAACACCGTCTTCGTCCAACTACTTGCATTGAAGTTCCCCTGAATGTTCGTTTTACTTGCGATTCCCTCTCATTGTTGAAGACTGTGTTACGTTTCTCGGTAGTTCCAAGTACTTGTCCATTTCCGCCCGAAACACCGCTTCTTGAAACCCATTTTTCCTTTCTCTTAAGGGGCAAGTCACCGCTGGTTTCCCTGAGCCAGGCAGGGAGACTTATCAGATTCCGCCAACCCAGACGGGATCAGTTCAGCCAACACAACTGCCTCGGTACCAACAACAGCAGTCGTTAGCGCGTACTCCAACACCCCAGTACTCTCAATACTCCTACCATCCAGGCGTTTTTCCTGACCACAGCGGATATCCCCTTCCACAGCAAGGTGTAGTTGGGAATTCGGGTTCTCTGCAACCACAGGCTGCGGTCCAGCCCCAAGAGCCAAAACCACTGGGTGGAGATGCCCTCAGCAGCAGTGGTAACCAGAGCGCTAACCAGCACCCCCAAGTCACCGGGCCTGTGCCACCCGTGTCTGACGTTGTAGCCCCCCGTCTTATCAACCAGTCGTCTCCACAGACGGTTTTGCCACAGTCTGGTGTGGCCAGCTCACATCAATTTTCCGGACAGCAGCAGCGGCAGCAGATACAGTCCCAACCTCTCTTTTGTCCTACACCGTTAGCTGGGTCACAGATAGGACCCACTATATCCTCTGACCCTCGATATAGGCAGTCGACACAGCCACCACCAGTTGTGCAACAACAGACAGGTTTGAAGGCAGTGATTGGTTCATATCCAGTGCGCGTACAGCAACCGTCAGCATATGCAATGCAGGGCTCCCCTCAACAGCCATTCGGCTACCAAGTACGTCAACCGGTATCGGATCAAACTCAAGTCGGTCGCAGCGGACCTCGGAACCCCCAGCCACCTTATTTACAAACTCCACCTCCCGGGACCACAACTCAGGCGCCCCGACCACCCTACTCGTATACAGGGGGTGTTCAACCGGTCATACCGCCTAATGATTCACGCACTCCCACGCCCACCATACCCGCGCCAGTCTCATCGGGCTATGCAAACACGAAAGCGCCTGGAGCGAGGCCGCTCTTTCAAGCTCCCACGGCCACACCACAGGGCCCCCCGGTGGGCTATGCTGCTGCGGGTCCGATGCATCAACAACCGCCTGCAGGTCCTGGCTTGCCGCAGTACAGTACTGGCTCCCCGCTGATGTTACAAACGTCGGGCCCCGTCCGTATGCCACTACAACAATATCCACAACCGCGGAACCAGTGGTATGCGCAACAGGCCGCATTTCGACCGGAGATCCCGACTACATACCAACAACCGCCTGGTGGCGGACAGACGTCATTCTCAGCTGGTTTTGGTGTACTGCAAGCTTCACAGCCGATTGTAGGTGAGGGGACCACCTCTGCAACCACCGTGGTGACAGATTCAACTACAGTTGCAAGCGGTCATGTACCTATACAAGCGGGTGTTGCTTCTACGAGCGAAGTAGCCGAGCCCAAGCCCGCTGCTGATATGCTGCCAATTTTGCCGCAGGTTTTGACCCAGGTTTGTTTATCGTCCCAACTGCTTAGCTTGCTGCGATTAGACGTTCCCATACCTGGATTATGTCCATGTCTTATAGTTCACTTTCCGCTTCTATTTTGTCGCTAAGTTGCCCCTTAAAAAGCTGTTTAGATATGTTTGTTGTAGACCATTTTCTGCGGTTACCATGTTAGAGCACAAACGAAGGGCTTTCTTCCACATTAAGCCACTTTAACTGCAAATTATGATGTTCGCCTGTCCTAATTTCTATTCCGCACAGGCTGGGAGTATTTTTGAGCCCTTCAAATGATATCAAATCACAAAGCTTTCTGCTTAAAGTGCCTGCTGTGGACGGTGCTACTTAATAAACCAGGAAACTGAGACTGACGGTTCATTTGTCTTGTCCATCTCTGCCCCCAAGTCGTGTAACTTCCTCAAAGGCGGCTGGTGTTTTTTTCGAATTAGCTTTTCTCCAACGATTTAAGGGTGGAGGGGTAAAATTTCAGGTTTGGCTGATTATACGAGCTGGCTGTGCGCAGGGGTGGCTTGTTGAGTGTATCATCTGAAAAGGGTATTCACCATTGATTACTGCGCTGACTCGGACATTTTTGCGTCACCCGCCCCTTCCCCCCATTTCAGTCCTGCCGTAAGGCGAGCTCTACCATCTATCCATCTGCAGGTAATTGTAAAATCGGCACAAAGCCCGACTCGTGACAGCCCTTTGGAGTACTGAGGGGATTCCTGTGCCTATGGTATTCGGTCTTGACTATTGACGAGAATGTCTGCAGTTAACTATGTCCGCTGTTGTAGTATGTCATGTGCGGAAGGACTTCTGACTTATATTGATGCCGTCCAGATCAGGCCTGATCGTATTCACATCAAGTAGAATAAAGTGTCCAAGAAAAGATCATTTAGGAAAGATGTGTGTGATGCACAATAGCCACATCATCACGATGGGCTGTCCAGGCGACTTTCACCTTATCATTTTCTCAGTTGGAGACCGGACGATGAGATATCTGGCAATACAGCCGAAGGGACATCACTGAGACCTCAGTGCCCATGCTGCGGCGTTTTGGCTTAGTTTTCCTTTTAATAACAACAAAAGGTGTTAATGTAGTAATTTTATCCCATTGAATTCTCATGGTCTGAAACCTAACCCAACCGCAAGCTATTCCTATTTTGTTTTTTTCACCCCTATTAGTTTTCTAACTGCAATTTTCCCGTTGCTCCATTCACAATGAAACATGCACATTAAACAACGCATTTTTCTATCTATCCTTCCTATCTTACTGACTGGTTTTACTCGATTAACGTGGATACTAATTTATCTCCAATATGTGTACTATCATGCCTTTACTGCGACACAATTCTTTCCCTCCTCCAAGATCAACCCTAAATTTTGTATGGCGTTCTCTGTGGTGTCTTATTAACAGTCCAGGTGCAGTTGTGTCCTAAGCAAGCATTCACTGCCTACTTATGGGATTAGCTTCTCTCTCATTATCGTTGTTTTCTTCGCTCCTTCTCCATTTGATTGACGCCCCGACTTCTGTTGAAGGACGACTTTGAGGTACAACGCCGCGAAAAACAACTAAGAGCTGCCTATGCTGCCCAACCTCAGCAGTGGAACTCAGAAAATGCGGATATATCCACTGCCACAACTGCTGCTATTAATACCGCCAGATCGAATTCCGTACCTTCGGCTGATCCGCAAAAAAGATCCCTCGTCGGTAACCAAATGGATGTTACAAATGCGCCAGCCTGCAAACCACGATCTGCTGAACACCAGTCACTGTCTGACCCCCTGGTTTTGAATCGCTTCATCACAGCGACAGAACGTCTGCTCTCTTGGTTGGAGGCCCTTAACGCGCCCTTTGAGGCTGCTATTGAAAACGGAGATGACTCTAATGTCACAACGGCACCTCAAAGGGCTGTGTGCGTCTCACGTCTTGACCACGCCTGGCTGCGCGTCACCGAGGTTTCCAGTTTTCCCCGTGGTGACAAGCGGCCAACTCTTGCAACTGCGCGTTGCTGTGCAGCCAAGAACCGATCTCAGGACTGTGTACCCTACGATATGAATCGTGTCGTCTTGAGGAGCCTCAAAGAAGACTACATAAACGCCAGTCACATGGACTTTATTTCTACCCTGGGTGATTGGTGTCCTCGCTACATCCTCACTCAAGCCCCGCTCTGCAATACTGTCGCCGACTTTTGGACTATGATTTTTGAACAGGGCTGTGAAGTAGTTGCCCTTCTGCTACCTCTTCGTGCCCAGACTATTTCCTCCATTTCCACCCTTCCCTCTTCTGTTGACCCCATCAGCGGCCTGGCTGAGGGCGCCTATGGAGAGCCAACCGACAAAAAGCGGGTGCCTCCTCACCTACCAGCCCTTAAGGTGGGCAGTCGCCTGTCCATTCCGGGTTCCTCTCTAGAACTGCGTCTCCAAGCGGTGAAGCTTGTCAAGTCCGAAACCACCTCGGATCTCGGGTCCGAGCTACATAACGGTGACTCTCTTTCCCTCTCTGAGTCCCTCCCCAGAGCTGCCTGTATTGAACGCGTGCTTACCCTGCAGAACAGAGATACACAACAGACACGCAGTATCGTTCACCTATGCTACACCGGGAAGTTTCCCGCCCCCACCGATACCTCCTCAGTTGGCACCTTTGCGGCCTTCATACAGAGTGTCCATGGCTTCTACAAGCAGCAGCGTAATCTGATGCACCCAATCGCAGTGGCCTGTGAGACGGGATGCGGTCTGGGCGGTATATTTGTCACCAGCTCCATCGCCATGTTGCAGGCGGAGGCACTGAGCCAGTTAGCCGATGTCTGTGACATTGCCGGTCGAGTCTGCCAGCAGCGACGTGGTGCCCTGGGACAGGCCAGCCATTTGGCTGCAGCATGTGCAACGGTCGCGCAGGCCGCTGTTCAAACTCTGGCCCGGCGGGACATTGTTGTCGGACCGAAGCAGTATCGAAGACTCTCCGAGGGGGAGAAGACTCGGTTGCTCGTAAAAACACGACAGCAGCAACATAAACTTGCTGTTGACAATGAGGGTCAGAATAGTGATCTCGCCGATCGCCTCTTCTCGGATCAGCCTCTGAACCTGAACGAATTGATGTGCACCATGGGCTCCTGGGGGAAGGAAAGAAAATGCGTAACCACATCGAACGCAACAGAATCCTCTCTTCAAGCCTATCCGAGCACTAGCATATCTGAGATGCCCATGAGGGTTGAACAGGATCAGCAGAGCCAGGTTGGTCCCTGGTTGCTGCCCACGTTCCTACTTGTTGTTTCTGAGCTTAGGTCTACTCATTCGTTTTTGTATTGGCTTGCCTTTCTGTATGTCCCTATCCCTTACTGTCAATTTTATCTGCCATTTTTACACCGCTTTGCTGTTAGCTTTTTTGAACTACATCTTCTTGTTTTCTGTGCCTGCAGTACTTTTTATGCTTAATTACCTAAAACTGCTCGCTTTTTATGCATTTTTTTTATCCCCGCGGGAATGAAAACATTACCAAAACTCAAATGATTATACTAATTTTATTGCATATGTCTACAGTTGTGGACTATGAAATGACTAGGATGATTTATTGGCCATAATCTGTCAACTGTACTTCAAGCTGGGAGAATCAAGTTCAAATTGTGCCTGGATAAATGCCTCACCCAATTCAGGCGCCAACTTTGCTTCTTCCATGCCTGTAGTTTGTGTATATCTGGCTGACGATGGTGATTCCCGATTTATATGATCGTCTTCAGTGATAGTTTTCGGTTCTTTGTGAAACTGCCTGTAATTGCTCTAAATCGGAGCTCCAAGGCAGATCGAACGATCCTATTCTCCGTTACAGTTAGGATAAGTGTAGCGCTAAAACGAAGATTACCACCGAGTCATTGTCTACTCTGGAAGTCGGAATACCATATTATCTGAGGGAACCACGCGCCCGCGTCTTATAAGCAGTGGTATTTTTCACCGAAGCCAGGATAAGTTTCATCCTCTGTCCAAAATTATGTGTTCATTGCATCAAAATGGTAGCACTGGTTCCTTCTATGCAGCTAATCTACAGTAGGTGTCAGACACCGCAAGAATAAATATTAAGTTTGCAATGCTAGTTAAGGTAAACCTTTCTACCCTATAACAAGACATTAACTGTTGCCCAAAGCGTTTTGAGGGTGCACAGCATTTCTACGATTTGGTTTCAAGTTTTCAACCCATCCCCACCACTGCAGTCGTGAAAGTAGCCGTGTCTTTGCAGTGCGTTTTTATTTCGTCTAAAATGTGCACTTCCTCGTCCCCTCCCATTGAACTCCTAGGAACAGCCTCAGGTTTCCACAGTAGTTAAACCAGAGCCCATCCGCGCTTCGGGATCAAGTGAAGCAAATCTGTTTTCCGACCTGCCACAGCATCTGGTCAATCTGTCCCTCTCCGAACAGCCTGATCAGGCCGGCCTCGCCAAACGGCATTACCAAGCTCGGGATTTCTTTGATCAGGAGTTCCGAGAGGTGCGGGATAAACAGCAAGCTGTCGCAAACCAGCTCTTTCAAGATTTGGATCCACTGCGTTTATCACCAACTGGGAATCAGTGACCGATCGCTGTATTGCCTTTGCCTCTCGGCTGTTCTCCACCCTTTGTCACAATTTCGTCACCTACACCCTACCCCACCCCCCCAAACCCGTTGGAACTCTGCACACGCGCCTCCCTCTACACCCACCATGTTGTCGCACACATACAGTTAAAAAAAGACTCAACCGTCCGCGTTAACCTCTATTTTCAACTAATTTCGACACAACTACTTTCTTCCTTGTGACTGTCAAAACGACTTCGCTTGATTGTTTCATTTGCTTGATTTTTTGTTGATTTTCAATACTGAAAAATCCTGCGGTTGTTGACCACTCTCGGTGTTGACCTGGTCTTTGACAGGATTTTACTATCTGCGATGCCAATTGCCCTGTGTCCGAGTTTGTGGAAGGTTAGACAACGTTGACGGTTGTTAAACAATTCGTTGATGAACGCTCAGCGAATGTCAATATTCCCTATCTAAACCGGCAAGTCAATGAACCCATGGCTCAATGGTTAGAGCGTTGGACTTCTGATAATCGGGTCGTGGGTTCGATCCACGAGTGGTGCATCACCTTTCGTTGGGTATGTCTGGCTGATGACAGATACTGAACCAGAAATGACCATTCCAATCTCCTTTGTCAGCATCGTTCATCTGTTAAATAATTAATATTTGGTAGATTACACTTGAGTCTGTCCTGCACAAGACGTGACGTGCCAGCGACATTCCTACTCGTCTCGTTTGCGCTACCGCCCCACTGCAGCCTCCCCCCATTTCACCTTGTGGAGAGGTGCGGGCATCCAAATAAGCCGATTGAAATTACCGATTCACGATGGTTAAACTACCATGTCGGGTATTTTCTCAGATTCTCAAATAGAAGCATTAATCACCGCTATCTTTATTATCCACACTAACCTATCGATATTTTTGCGTACCTCCTATGGAATGGTTTATTTTGCTCTAGCGTGTCAGAACTTGTACATAATAATAAAAGAAAGTTAGGTGGCGGAACAAAGAAGGGCATAAATAAGATTTACCTATCCTCGTGCATCTAATGGCCTCTAGCCACGTCGTGGACGCCAATAGAGTCCTCTAGGTAGCTTTCGAGTGTGAACAGAAGCAACTAGGACAACTCTTAGTGGCCCTGATGGAAACAACGCTGTGGAAATACCCTTGTGTAAACAGCCTTGAGACCGATTTAGCTTCGGCATTTATCAGGGCTAAGTACACTTCCGTACGGAGGTGCCAGTCTAATTTGTTATGCATTTAGATTTTTTATCGCCAAAAGAGACCAATTTGAACCACTCCACAATAACCTGAACTCCACATTCCCAGAAGTTGATAAATGACTCCCTGTTCTTAGATCTCCTCGTACATAGGAAGACAGACGGGACATAACATATCTCAGTCTATCGTAAAGATACATATCCGAGGTCATCAGACATTTTGGGAGAAACCACCCCATGTCTCAAAACGCAGATCTGTTAACAGCTTGCTAAGTCGAGCCATAACTCACAGTTCCGATGAAGAACCATATTGAACAGAAATGAAATGCCTTTTCAAACTATTTTCCCAAAATGGATATCCTCGTGACTTTGCCCGTCGATGCATGTGATGACAACAGTTTAAAGAAAACAGTTTTTCAGAGCTCTGACCTCCCAGGCGTCAAAAGCAACAACCTGTGAACCCTGCTTTATGTAAATAATGTACCTGAGCTTGTCAAAAGACAGCTCAAGAAACACCATTAACAAAAAGCGCACAAACCTACAACAACTTTGCGCACCCAGCTTGTACACCCTAAGGATAGGGTTGGCTATTTGAATAGAAAAGAAGTCGTCTACAAAATACCGTGTACCAGTTATGGTGCAGTTTATTGTGGCCGAACCGGGAAATATCTATCCACCCGTTTACATGAACATCAGTTAGCGGTGAAGAGACGAGACCCTTTATCTCAGGTAGCCATGCACACACTAGACATAGGACACCTATTTACATGGGAGGATACCCACATCGTTGGTGCCTGCCCAATAAAGGAAGGGCCGTGAATTCCTGGAGTCAATGCATTCAAACGAATCATGCATTAACAGGCATATCGACGTAGATGCCAATTACAAATTTCTCAAGGTCAAGTGGAAGTGAAAACAGCCACTATCGATGGATAAATTAAAACTCTGGATGTCCATTGGCTCAAACTTTAGCCACCCATAGAATCTTGTATAAAGAATTGTTTAAGGTTAACTGTTTTCTGTACATTCCCATTTGTCTGACGACGAACTGCGGCACCAGATTCGAAAATTTACACAATAAAGTTATTTTGTTCTGAAAGAACTCTATTTAATTACATTTCTTGGGATGCCGATATTGCGGTATATATATATATATATATCAGCCAGTCATACCCAATCCCAAGTGTGGCATACCTGGCTGATGACGGCTAATAAGCCAGAAATGGCCATTCTGGTCTCCCTTGTCTTTATCGGTTCCACTTTATCAACATATACTAAAAGTCGCTATGCGACCGCCTGCGAGGGCTGTAGTCTGAGCTCCAGGGCACAAGGGAACACACATGTTCCTTAAGCAGATCGGTGAGCAACACACTATCATCATATTCCCGATCGCAACCGACAAAACAACGAGCCAGTGGTTCAATGGTAGAGCGTTCGACTCAATTACCAAAGGTAGTGAGTTCGAATCCCAGGTGTTCCACACCTGGGATTGGGTATGACTGGCTGATGGTGGCTAATAAGCCAGAAATGGCCATTCCGGTCTTCCTTGTCTTTATCGGTTCCACTTTATCAACTTATACTACATGTTGCTATGCGACCGCCTGCGAGGGCTCTAGTCTGAGCTCCAAGGCACAACGGAACATACATGTTCCTTAAGCAGATCGGTGAGAAACATTGGGTAGAGCGTTGGACTTCTGCCCAACAAGGTCGCGAGTTCGAGGCTCGGGCGCCGCAGTGCTTGGGGCTGGGTATTGCTGGTTGATGACGGCTAATAAGCCAGAAATGGCCATTCCAGTCTCCTTTGTCTTTGTCGGTCATGTTATTCTGCCTATATACTTAGCTGCCTCACGGCTGCTGGTGGGGCTTGAGAGTTAGCCCCAAGGCACAACGGGACGAGTGAGTCCTGTAACCGATCGGTGAGCGCCCCACTACCATTATATATATAATTGAAGCGAAAATGCGTGTCCCGGTGCATAAATCAGAAGATAAGGCGATCACAAAACAATAGGTTTACTATTATGACGTTTCAAAATCAAACAAGATTCCATCGTCGGAGGTGGGTTTGGTACAGCGCCTCTTGGTATTTATGGGTTCTGAACATGCTAGCTCTATAGCTATTCGTGCAGGATGCACTGCAAGGGGGTGGGGGGAGTTAATTGCTGTCCTGCTGATCATTTATTTTTATCCCTCGCCTCATCTGGGGTGTGTGTCGGGATGGCAAGGGTCATTGACCTCGTCGGCATTGCCTGCGTTTGTTGTCCTGGACCAGCATATCTATTTGTCGTCCCTCGTTTGCATTTTTCGTGCAGGTCTCATCGGTAGTTGCCAAGTCGTTGCCGGTGTCCCCGTTCCTATCGGGTTGGAGACGCCCGTCATCGGTGTTCGTGCGCAAACTATGTTCACCTGCGTCCATGTTCATGCCTGACCGGAGGTCTTGCTGGTTTGCGTTCATAGTTATTCAAACGAAGGCCTTGGTGTTTGGCATAGGTTCGCTCCGGCCTGTGTTCTGGTTCGGTATGCGTTTGCTTGCGACCGCGAACAGTCTGACTTCTTGCCTGTGATTCTGTTGATTGATTCGCACTCGTAAGGCCTGGTAGGCTGCCGGGAGAATGTTACAGCGGTTAATGGATGATGGTACGGTGTGCCAGGTTTCGAGCGTTTCTCTGGCTGTTTGGTCGATACCTCGGTCTAGGATTTCGGCGTCCTGTAAAGAACAGGTGTTTCTAGAGGCCGCACAGTGTTCCGCCATCAACGAGAGCGGATCCATCCTTCTTACGGCCCTTGCGTGCTCACTTATGCGGGTTTTTAGTCGCTTACTGTTCTCTCTGACATAGTTCGCCTCACAGGAACCGCACTGAACACGATAAACGACGTTCGCCGTTTCGCCGCCTGACAGGGGGCCTTGGGTCTCATGACCAGACGTCTTATTGTCGCCTCAGGTCTGTGGGCGACGCCGATCCCCAGTGATTGTAAGGGACGAGCAACAGCTTCAGATACGTTCTCGATATATGGTATTGCCCGCCACACTTTCGGTTGTTCTATCGCTGGTCTTATGACTTGCCTCGGTTGGCTGCTGCGTTCTATGAAGCTACGAGAATAACCGTGGAAGGTGAACGTTTATTGATGATAATATATTTTCAAACAGGAATAGGCGCACACCGATCTATTGGCTTCTCGAAGCAAACAAGCTCTAAATGAGCGGCAAAGGTCACGAACAGGCAACCAATTACCAGGCCGAAGTCGGCCAATTTATAATTGCAGAGAGGAGAGATGACAGAAAATATGGATTAATTGCTACAGTATGTTTCAGACCTATTCTGCCTTCATTCAGCGAAACCATAACCCTGACTACCAGCTGGGACTGGAGCCACAAACATGCGCGTCACCCTCCCATTGTGGTTTGGATCGTATGAGGTCCCATTCTGGCCGCCCGCCAGCTTGCTACTGGTGACATCACCTACCATAGAACATAGGCCGCACAGTATAAGTAGCTAGCGCGCTAAGTCGGCAACAAGTTAAACGCAGACAGCTGTTTCACGGTCGTGGCCGATCGTCCGTACGCCATGGACGTTATGAAGTGAGTTTTATACGCAAGTCGAGAAAGCGCGTCACGCTTTCTGTTGTGGTTGGAATCCTGCTCGATCCCATTCTGGTTACCGCCAGCTTGCTACTGGTGACAACGAACATTGGGACATAGGACACATGTCGGGTCCGGCCTGTTGCACCCTTAGCGTGCATAATGTGTAGCATGTGTCCTATGGCACAACGTTCGTTGGTGGCATTAGCAAGCTAGCGGCGGTCAGAATGGGGTCGAGCAAATTCCTAATCATACCAGTGAGGGTGATGTACTTTCTTGACTTGTGTATATATCTAAATTCATAAGGCCTATGGCGTACTGATGATTGATAACGACCGTGAAGCAGTTGCCTCCGTCTGGCCTTTTTCCCCCTAGTGTGCCATACATATATTAACTTAGATGGATGCTGTGTATAAATAGGCGACATCAATCTTTCGCATCCATAATCTTTATCCGGGCTACCTGTAGAACACTTTGCTATTAGGTTTGTCTTCAATTTTCGTATCACAATTTGCGAGCTGAGAGCTTTCTAATCTCGAAAGGTACTTATCTGCACATTGTTTCCCTACACTTAATGCGTTAGGCTTTAATTCCACCTGCAGCCGACTCCTTTTTTAAACTAGTTAACTTAAATTGACAAATTGGGTAACATAACAGTGGTTCCTAATTTTTTTCCGAAAAAAAATGGCAGAATCCGTTGTTTGCGGAGATTTGATTAATGCACGCTTAGCCCTTAACAACCCGTAGATATGCATTGCATAGGGATCGGGATTTGCAGTGGTCGGACTGTCGCTGAAAGGAGGTACGGAATGCCTGCGTTGCGTAGGCGTTCTTTGTTTATCATTTAACTACCCATATTCTAATTGTAAAACAGTCTAGCAGTGTGGATTTCCATCAATAGGCCTTAACAAAAAATAGTCGAGTGAAAATCCTCGTTGTGTTCAGGTTTTCAAGCCGCTAAGAACAATAAGCAACTTTTAAGCTACCTTCGGGTATTATTGAAGATGCCGTTGCGTTTTTGAAGTTGTCTTTCATTGTTTAACAGCCACCTCCCAATGAATGGCTGGGGAAATAACCAGGGCGAGGAAATTTTGCGAGCTGCCAATATAGCGAGCCCTGAAGTGGTTAGTAAAATAATTGTATAGTCGCCGGGTGAGTTCAACAGTCATCTGCATGCCACTCAGAGAACCGCAAACTAACCGTACTGTCTTGTGTTAAATATTTTGTCACGACTTCATATTGGAGTCAACGCAGTCTTGGAGTTTTCCAGCTCCTCTCAAATCAGAGGTGTTATACACGGTCAGCATTTCCTCCCCATATAGACCACTGTACCTGTCTCTCAAAATAATTTTTAGGCCTCCGGAATGACGGCCCATTTCGATGAAATTACTTGCTGACGTTTATAGATTTTTATGGTCGCATTTGATCAACTGGATACCGCAACTGTGTGTAGCACGAGAAAGAATAGGGACTATTCCCTGAGAGTGGGGGCGATCACCAGCGCTATTGCGATGGTCGCCTTATTTGCTTCGGGGCTAAACCAAACCAAGCAGACCAACTTTCACTACGATGGCGCTCGTGACAAAGTAACTTCATCTAAGCCCTAACGGTCACGACCGTCCACTTCCCAAAAGAACACACCACACGTCGGTTGAAGCAGCACAAACCGCTCAACACAGCCCCCCACCCGTAACCCACGACGCATCACCCGGCACTAACAGTCTTGCCCTAACACCGACGATTATGTAAAAGTAACTGACAGCACAATCTCATACTGTCTCAGGTATGACTCCAGGACTTGGACACTATAACCCCCCATTCCCCTTCGGTGACTTCTACATTAACCTGATCGAGTGACAACAACCCAGTGTAAACTGTTTTCCCAGAAACTGGAATATGTTTTACATCCCTTTAAAAAATTGACTATGCTTGCACACTATAGCTCCGTACAGAAGAGTGTAATGCGGAGGTTAATCAGCTACTTAAATAACGATGACGTTGCAGTGACCGAACTCCGTAGCATGTTGTAACGCTGAACCTCTCGCAACTACTTGCACGTGCGTACCAATGGCGGACAACCTCGACTATATTAACCAGCCAATCATTTTCAAGGCTGACTCACACATTACCTCGCTGGATGCCCTGTAACGACACCGTTCGGTAAAAAACTTGGGTCGTTGCACTCGTGGCGCCGGGCATGTGCTGTCGTCCAGCCATCAACCTTTTACAACCCCCTCTGTGATAAGGTCGAACGTGCACTTTTCAATGTGTAACCAGATGACAGTTCGACCGTCGATTTCAACGAGGTCCACCGTATGCTCCACACCAGGTGGTGCAGGGACGGTGACTTGCGCGTGAATTAGTTTTAAGTGATAGTAGCCTTGCAATGCAGCTACCGCACTCTCTCCTCCTCCCCAACCTGAGCCCGGTGTCAAGACGGAGTCAAGAAGATCGGTGATGGGAGAGGGCGCAGGGGGCTGGCGCGGCTTGAATGGCCCTTGGCGTACAACCACACCTGGCTCGGATCCCATGGAGTGGGAGTACCATAAAGGCCACATTAAGAAGGAGCCATTGTAGCCTGACTCTCAGTACGCTAGTCAGCCACAACACACAAAACACACATTGGGCTGACCACGCGGTCCGAGTTATTCCGTCAGTTGGCAACATTCCAAGCCACGGCTTTTAGCGCACCGTGATAATTTCAAGCACTGAGCTGTTGACCTATATCTCTCCCAACCCCACAATCAGACCACCATCCGAGCCAGTCAGTTGTCTGATGTGGGAGCGGGCGCATTTGCTGACGGGTCGGCATACCCGTCTTCGCGCGCCACAGCACGACCTGGCCCCCATAACGCAAACACCAGGATTTAATTAATCCGGGGATATGGAGGAGCCATCGCCGTCTGACTCCCAGTCCACTGATCAGCCACTCGACACATAGAGCACATACTTTGGGCCGACGGCGTGGTTTGGTGCAAGCGACAGGTTGGCAGCCTTCCAAGCCACGGTTTCTAGTAGACCGTGATTTTATCAGGTACATTATGATGATGGTGAATGTTTTGTCTATGTATTATTGTAGATAGTGTGCGCTGATGTGGCTTAGCCTCCGGTGGTTTATCACAGGTTGTCGTGGAGGCGCATGTGTCCTAATAGGCCCATGCGATGTGTAAATGTGCGGGAGCAGTGAGGGCAGTGTGGATGGGCGCGTCAACTGTATGTCGGAGCCCCAGGCACTGGTTCACCAGCTTCCGTGCGATGGATTTGCAGTTGACCGACCAGGCCGATGCGTGAGTTAAGGTTGCGGGCGCAGTGTGGGCAGGAGAAATCGGTAGAGGCTGGGGGGGGGGGGGATGTCGTTCATGGTAGTGGGGTGGCAGTGGCGGTAAGAATGGCAGGAGCGGAGGGTGTGCATGGTGTATCGGTGTTGTCAGCATTGTGATGAATTCCCCTGTCATGGATGCGCATGTGACCGAATAGGCCCATGCGATGAGTGAATGCGCTAAGACTGTGAGGAAAATAGAGGCGACGATTTCTGCTGTGTTTTTGTGCTCCAGCACTGGTTCACCAGTCTCTGTACGATGGATTCGCAAGTGACCGACCAGGCCGAGGCGTGAGGTGAATGTGCAGTCGCATTGACGACAGTTTAGGAGAGAGTCCCCATAGCTGATGGTGATGGTGGTGGTAGTGAAGGCGAAGGCGGTGGTGGGGGTAACAGGCGATGAGTATTGGATGTGGTCTCTATGATGGTGGGAGTAATGGAATTGATGCCAGGAGTGAGGGTGGGGGAGCCTGAAGGAGGGTTGGCAGAATTTGGCGTAGAAGTTGGAATTGTCGGATTGTTGGTGCATTGCGTCCGAAGATGTCCAACCAGGCCAATTCGCGCGCGGAAGATGCGTTGACAGCGTGGGCATGTTGGCAGGTCCTGGGCATTGACGATATTAGTCTGGGGCGCAGGTGACCTTTGTGCCGCACTTTTGGCCTTCGCGACGGTGAACCGGTTGCCCTCATATATTGCTAAACCAGTCTTTACGGATCTTTTCCATGCCTGTCTATCCTGGTCGAGGTCCTCCCAGGTCACCGGATTGATTTGCAGTCGCTTCAGAGATTTCTTCAGTGTCCTTGTAGCGTCGTTTTTGACCTCCCTGTCGGCGAGCACCCATAGCGACATCTCCGTAGAAAAGTTGTTTGGGTAGTCGCTCGTCGTCCATTCTTACCAGGTGGCCGCTCCATCGCAGTTGCACTTGCCTCAGCATGGCGTGGATGCTAAGGATTCCGGTCCGCTCCAGGACTTCCGTGTCTGGGATCCTGTCTTGCCATCTCAGCTTCGGTATTCTGCGGAGGCAGCTGAGATGGAAGTGATTCAGCTTCCTGGCTTGGTTTCAGTAGACAGCCCAGGTCTCCGGGAGCAGGCCCTGCTCTAGGTGACCGTTAAGACGATTGAGAAGGATACGGGCGAAGATCTTCCCGGCGATGTTGACCAACGATATGCCTCTGTGATTATCACAGAGTTTCTGGTTCCCCTTCCGTTTGTAGAGATGGACGATGGTCGCGTCTTTGAAATCCTGAGGAACTTGTCCTTGGCGCCTCATCTCCTGGAAGAGTGTTGTGAGTTCAGCCATCAGCCGGGGCCCACCGTGCTTGTAGACTTCTGGTGGGATTGCGTTGGATCCAGGTGCTTTACCGCTGGAAATCTGCTGCACGGCCCGGATGGTTTCTGGCAGGAAGGCAGCAGATCCAGTTCATTGTTCGTGTCCAATTGAGCGAGCCGGTCAATGACAGCATCGGAGATGGCTAATGAGCAATTAAGGAAACTTCTGAAGTGCTCGGCTCAGCGCTTCAGCATTTGCGATTTCTCTGTCAGCAGTGTTGTGCCATCAGAGCTGAGCAGCGGTTCGATCCCCTTGATACACGGGCCATAGACGGCCTTGATGGCTTTGAAAAAGTTTTTCACTTCATTGCGGTCCGCATACCCCTGGATTTTCTCAGCCTTTTGGATCATCCAGGCATCCTGCGTCTCCCGCAGCCGTTTCCGTACAAGGTGCCGGCATTTGAAGAAGGCTGCTTTGGTGGCGTCAGTCCGAAGGTCCATTAAGGCTTTGTGTAGTCCATTCTTCTCCGCGAGTAATTTGCTGATATCGACGTCATTTTCGTTTAACCAGTCCTGGTGTTAACGGCGTGCACGTCCGAGAACATCGAGGGCGGTAGACTGGCTGACATTTCGCAGTTGACACCATCGTGCCTCCACGTCGGTGTTATTATCTGGAGCATGCAGGTCCTCCAGTTTCTCGGTTATTTGGTTGCTGAAATCAAAACAGTGAGCAGGCAAATTTAACAAAAGTGTATTTTACTTACCTGGCGGGCTTCGTCGGGGTTGCGGTCGGAGCTTCATCTGGGAGATGACGAGGCGGTGCTCTGTCCAACCATCGGCATCGCGGATCGCCTTGGTTACCAGCATGTCCTGTCGATCTCGCCTTCGGACGGGAACATAGTCCAGCAGATGCCAGCGCCGCGACCGAGGGTGCATCCACGTGGCCTTCTCCCATGTCAAAAGGCGGAAGAAGGTGTTGGTCAGAAAAAGACGGTGTTACGCACACGTGCGCAGAAGAAGGAGGCCGTTATCGTTACAGCTACCGAGACCGTGGGGACCCAGCACTCCCTGCCAGGCAGCGTGGTCCATCCCGATGCGGGCGTTGAAGACACCAAGGACAATTAACTTGTCCTCTTCCAACACAGTCGCCAGCAGAGCGTGCAGGTCTTCATAGAATTCGTCCTTCGCTGGATCATTGCTCGTCATTAAGGAAGCGTAGGCGCTGATGATGGTGGCGAACTGGTCTCCCCGAAGAGGCAGGCGGAGGCTCATCAGATGATCATTGATATCTTGCGGCAGACAGGGCAGACGTCCCACGATGTCGTCTTGGACGGCAAAGGCAACACCAGCGTCGCGTCGATCTGCCTTTGGCCGGCCGCTCCAGAAGCTGTAGCCGGCACCCACCTCCATCTGACCCTGCTCAGAGAATCGGGTCTTGCTGAGAGCAGCAATGTCCACCTTGTAGCGCGCCAGTTCTCGAGCGACTAGCACCGTCCTCCGTTCCGGCTGGTTGCTCCTAGGATTTTTTAAAAGGAAATGAACATTCCAGGCTGTTATTGTGACTGGACTCACCCGAGCAGCCGGGAGATTATGGTGAGGGCTATAGGGACGGGGGTATTGTTCTTTGTCTGAGTTTTACAACCGCGTATTTTTCGATCTGCGAGCTGCGGCCCTGCGGAAGGCGTGATAACCAGCATTTGTTTAGGGCACCTTTTCTAGCCGTTCCTCCGCGAGGAGGTAAGCAGTACTGTCCCTAAATAGGGCTGTTAGGACATCCCAAACGGCTGCCGAACTCCACTCTGGGTCATGGTTTTTTTGGTGGGAGAACGACCCGAGTTAGTCTGGTCACCTACGGGGTTGCTGTCGATCCCACCGTAGAACTTTTTGAGAGGGGGGAGGTGGGAAGTTCGGGCGTCAGACATACCAGGTTTGGAGGCACACACAACACCGGAGACCCTCACCTGGCCTAGCCCACCGGTCGTGACGGTTGCCCGGGGTATGGCCGCTGGGAAGATCCAACTTTGAGGAGCCACAGAGGAGAGTAAGGTACCAGTTAGAGGTGGCCACAGGAGCATTTACCACCTGTACGAGACAAATGGAGCGACCAAATGCTGTCTGTGTGGTGCTACCCCTAACTAGTACCCCTTCACTCCGTGTAACCATATAGGCGCTCCTTAAAACCATCGCACGCTCTAATAGCCGTTTTTTGGAGGCTGCCAGGGTAAATCAATAGCATCCACGGTTAAAAGTCTAGCAGCGATGCTCTATTCTTTAGGCACACTGACTTATGTGAGGGCAAGAACCTCATCTTTATGCAAAGCTGGGTTCCGATGGACATTGGAATTGGGTTTGGATATTTGGTCAAATCCGCAGCCATGAAAGCCGAATTCACTGCAATGAAGATACGCTAAGCACACCTTGCGTATCCGACACCTACTTCATCACCGACGCTAAGAACTCTCTTCGTCCACTCATGACTGTGACTATTCAGCTCTCAACCTGCCCGGCCCACACTGCCACCACACCCGTATATTACACATCCATTTTGTCGGTTACACGCAAAGCCATCGCATGGAGACTTGCGAAAAAGTGCCAGGAACACCAATTTACACTCGCCGTACTGCCCACATGGCCAATGCACATTTAGTAATCGTATGAGCCAATTAGGCCAAATACGCCTACATTAAAACCTGTGGTAAAAAAACCACCGACCATACCACATCACCAAATCTGTTTTCATTAGCACCGACGGCACACATGCTCTCGCTAACGTCACACAATAGAAGTGAGTAATTGGTAGCTATCGCGTAATCGTGTTCCTCGGCTCTTTCTCCATGTGGCGCACCTGCTAACTGTGTGACTTGTGCCTGAAGCTATCACGGCACGCTAAAAGCCGTGGTTAGGAAGGTTGCCAACATACGGGATAGCTCGAACTTTAAAGTCGACCCAGTGTGTTTGCGCGGAGTGCCCACCAGTGGACTGAGACATGCTGCAATAGCTCCTTAATATGGCCTCTACAGTACTTCCACTCACTGGGATCCGAGTCGGTGTAGTGGCACGTTAAGTGCGGGTTCTCACCGCGCTTGCTCCCGCTTCCGGTCTTCTCGACATGGTAGTGACACCAGACCAGGTGAGGGAGCGGAGAAAGTGTGTTCGATACTGCGGACGTCTACTATCGCTATAAAGCAAATCGCACGTACACGTCAACGACGCGTCCAATCTTTTCTGTTTTTTATCATATACATCTCCAGTGGAAGTTTGTGGACGCGTTTGTTCCTCTGACTTGGTTCAACTTCTTTATCAGCACCACTGCTGAGGCTTTTATATATGCCTGCTACGCTTACGAGTACTTCAACCGACGTACATCCGATGCGACCATCGACCTCCTGTTGCCCGCTGGCCATTCTTCCTTAGTTATGGGCTCCCGTTGGGATCACTGTCCTCCCTTTTTCGAGGGCTCTTCGGCTCGCGCAATCTCATCATAGCCGTCACCTACCCACTTCACTGCCTCTCAGATCTCCTGGCCGCAAGCTCTGGACGTGCGCTGCTGTGTGCCTACTTTCACCAAGACCCTCCTCATCGCCTCCATACATCCGAGCCTTTGGATCACCAACTGTCTCCTCTCCCTCTTTGGCCTCCTCGGACTGTGCTTGTTTTGCGAGTCCACCAAAGCCTGCACCTATGGCTCCACCCCCCCCCTCTGCCTCTTCCCGCGGTCAATGACTGACTCCAAACCACTAAAACACACCTTAGCTCCCGCTTGTCGTCCTTGTACTTCGTGCTTACAGCCGATGCTTTCCCAATCTCGTCATATACCTGCTCGCCACCGAGTCCTCACGTCCTTTTTTGCTTTTTTCTGACTCCAGTGGGCGCATTTCCGAGGGACAGTCTCCCTCGTGCAGATAAGCATTGTCTTATAACTCTGCTACACTCCCCACATCGAAAGTTCTGTTCCTCGATCCCATGCTCATTTGTCACGTCACCGTCCCTGCACCGATAATGCTGTGGACATCGTTGAACTCGACGATCGAACTGCCGAGCGTCAAGGTTGATGGGTTACTTTCCATTGCAAACACTGCGTTAACGTCCATGTTCAGCCCTCTTTTACCTGACTCTGCCACTGAATGTGGGAATACTGAGCGGGGCATATTTGGTAAAAATAGACTTCTGCTTCAGTCACCGGATCACCAAATAAGAACAAGAGTAGTCGTCACATACGAAAGTCACAGTACCAGAAGACACCGTTCAATATGTGGGACACACACTGTTTCAGACGGACAGCAGAGTTCCAGAACTTCAATAAGACTTTAGAGCAACGAATATTAGCAGGTGCAGAGGCAGCAACAGCCCAGTTCAAAGATAGGGAGTTTTTTCGAGCCAGCAGTTGCCGGAGCGCAACACTAATTAGCTGAATGCCCGCAGGTACCTTCATATGATGCTGCCATCCTAGATCCGTCATTCCACAGCTATCTAAGCTGGTTATGCATAAAAGCCAGCCAATTAACTTCAGCAATTTTTTCACCCAGTTCCTCGAGGTGTATCATTTCGATGGTAACAACAGAAAATGCCTTGTTGTCTTCGGTGAACGTTAAGGTCTACGAGCGTATCACCACTATCTTTCCCCCCACCCCGCCTCCTTACAGTATGCCCTCAATTGCCACACTAAACTCCTTTACGCGTCTATTCACAGGCAAAAAAACGACCAATAACAAGCAGTATTGTAATGTTATTGAAGACCTAATCTGAAGATTGACATGCTAACCGCCACAGTACTTGCCTTACTCAACAGGAAATGAAAAGCTTGACCCGAGGCCCGAGTCGGGCTCTACATTGTTTCAAAAACTGATGTTCGCACAAAGTGAGGAAAATCGATACCTGAGGTGTGAAACATCAAAAGGTACTTGGGCGTTTTTGTAACAAAAGACCTACGAAGAAAGATGAGGAAGCCTCTCACATGAATAATTATAGGCAATACAAGCACGGGGACGAATCTTCCAAGAATAAAACACCCGAGGAAGCTTTTTGTAGCAAAAAAGAGGTAAAAACACCATATTGGCATTGAGGGAGATATGATAGGGGACAGAGCTTGTAAGAATTCGGTTGTGGTAGAACCAGGCTGGCTGACCGATTGCTGCCGCCATCGGCGGCAGAAGAATGAAAGACGGAAGATTTGACAGGAAACCCTGGAGACCCACAGGAACTGGGGAGCGGACGATGTCAATCTCCGGGAAGACACAGTAAATAGGAAACGATACAAGCCAGTGCAAAATAAACAATCAAATTAATAAGTGAGGAAGTTTGGCTCTTTGGAAGATATATCTCCTGCTCCGAAATCGGGATCGTTAGTCTAGAGGGAGGTGTAAGTTCCTCGAAGGGCACGGTCTCGGACGGCTGTTGCATCGGGTTACGCTAAAAAAGACAAAAAACTCCCTCAGTCGAAGAACAGTTTTGGAAGGCAGTCAGCAAGATTACGGCATGCGCACGCTACGAGTTCCATCGAGTGGAGACGACAATTTGAAGCGGAAAGAAAGAGATAAAGGTAGAGATCGGACCGGTGCACAAGTAGGGCAGTGAAAATGCAGCAGAGCATGCAAAACTTACGAATACAGTTGCTTTAAGTACAAAAAGGGTCACAATATAAGAGAAACCTTTACAGAGCCACGCGACAGAGCTCAATTCACAAACAGAACATCAACAGGTAAAAATACTTTGATGCAGAAGCGAGAAGTGTACAAAGAGCACTTCGAAAAAGTGACAACTAGCCAGTCGAGGAGTACCTGAATCAGGTTTCATGCCGAAACGTCACTCGCTTGAGCCAGGAAGAAAGATCTTGCTTAAAATGCAAAAAAAAACATGCCAAGTGCGCGGGCGAATAAGGTGAAGGTATTTAGCAAGGAAACTTTCATCGGCAATAATATGCACTGTTCTAATTACAGTACTTAGCGGAGAACTATGGACTGGCCCTCAATGCAAGTTAGAGCGCAGGGGGGAGGGGAGGGGAGCACAGTAATCAATATCCGGCAAAGGCGTACAGAAACAGCCCTACGAGCAAGACGAGCCTTTTGGTACGAGTGCCAACTTAGTTTTGAAGGCTTCTTACCCCTTCCCGCATTGTAAGGCACCAAGTTGTCATGAACAGCAAGTCTATAAAATACTTTAGATACCCTGAGACCGTGGTTTTATGCTAAGAAGCAAGTGTACTCGAAAACTCAGGTGGCACTGCTCAGTCTAAAGAGGGCTTTTGTGAGGTCCAAACTATCATTACCGAAACAAGTTTCTTCCATACTGTCTGCAAGTGGCGGACTGGACTCACTTCCAACCTACATACAAAAAGACCGGAATATAAGTGAACTTTAATCACTCAATAAGCCGCAGTTTTTTTTTCTCCTGAAAACCCTTAAAAGAACGATCAGGAGTTTTTTTCACTATCAGCTTGATCCTCAAATGCATATCTTTTTTAACCTTACCTGTAAACTGGTAATAAATAAATACGTGGAGGAAGACAGCATTAGAAATGCGCAGCAAGCCATACGACATACGCCTCGAAGTTCGAAAGATTGCAGTAGCGATGCGTGAATATACATAGGTACAGAGGCGAATCTCACGTGTTTTGTGCAGAAAAAAATATCGAGCACCGAAACGATCTGAGCTTTCGGCGTCTTTGCGGAGGTTCGCTAGCGGAGACAGTTATGTCATGATAGCAGTCTCTAGCCATGAAAACATGCGTCCTTGAAGAAACCGGTAGTCGCACCAGATTGCGGTATACAGTGTGAGAAAGGGCAGTATGCAGGTTTATGGTTGCAGCCGCAACTTCAAGTCATATGCGACTCTTCCGCTGAGTTGTTACCGGACCGAAATATTATTTGTGTGACAGCGAAGTCAAGTTCGCAGACTACCTCCAGGACCACTCCTTTCGATCCGAGCAGTCTTTTTGCAATATGGCCTGTACGCCATAAGAATTAAATAGTCATCAGTTTCACAAACGAGGTGTGCGCAGTCTTGAATTGCGCACAAATCTTCTTGCAGTGAAAAAGACTTTCGATGCGTCTACATCATTCAGTTTGTCCACCCCAACCGCGTTCCGATCGCAAGAGATGGCAAAAAATGCTGGAGGCAGGCATATGCCGCGTGACTATGAAATAACTTAGAAGCGCATATATGTGTTTCACAAACGATCTCACCCCCAGTCCGCATATAACAAGCTTTATTCAAATGACTACTATAAAGTCCACAGCAAGAGGCAGCCGCGGCAGGCTGACCCTTAGTGCAGAGTGTGCAACTTTAAGACGGTCCAAAGACAGTCCCAGGGTGTTAAAGACACTCAATGGGTACCCGCGTTGCAAAGCCAAACTTGTGGAGGCGAAAATACTGGTCAATTTTATTGGGGACTTTATTGAAAGAAATAAGTACCCAAATCACTACTGCAGAGCGCTCCGGCGTCGTCATACAGTTATTACCACGGAAACCCTGAGGAGATACGCTGAGAACCACATGGAAAGCCCTCGTATAAAGATGGAAAAAATAGTGTCACGTGTTGCAATTTTGGATACCCTGACAGAAGACGAAAGACAAGAATTTAGCAGCTATACTCAAACCATAGGAAGAAAACGTGGAGACGCAAAAAGATCATCACTTCTCCAAAGGATTCACAAAATAAAGCCACAATCACATTTCCCAAAAGATGTCGATCGGTACGTACACAAGCATTCCTCTAGACCACTCGATAAAACGTCGCTTGAAGCATTATCTCTAGGTACACAATTCTGCTTGCCTCGTCGAAAGCTTAGCCAATCAGAGTTAGAAACGCAATCCCAGAACATCTGGAACCCAAAGCCCGGCTCCGCAGATAGTGTTCAACACTTTACATCAACGCTGGTGAATTCCAGTTATCATTACCTGAACAAGAGACCAAAAATTCGGGGATCGCTAACAAAAGCACGCGTAGAGAATTTAAAACAGCTTCAAACGAGCCGAGATATATTGATAACCAGACTGGATAAAGGAACAGGCATCATTATAATGAGCAGATCAGATTATGTAACGAAGGTGTACTCCATACTATCCAACCACAAGAAATTCAGGAAGTATAGTAGATTGCCTAACTTATGAAATGTCTATATCAGAATTTGAGGTAAGAGCGGGGCAGGCATTTTAAGGTGTTAGTTCTGTTTGTTGTATTAAATTGATGAACAAAAAGCTGTTTAATAATAAATAGATCACTTCAGATCAGCTTATTCATGAAAAAAAGGGGGTTAAGTAGGGGAAAAGCCAACGTTTCTTGCTATCCAGGAATTTTCCTACGTTATTACAAGCTACATATCAACACATTTTGCTTTTACGCGCCGTACTATGAATGAACATTAATATAAGCCGGAAACATTTGGACTATACCCCTTCGAAGAACGGAAAACTATGTTTTGTTTTCATGAAAATTAGGTGAATGCAAGTTTGAGAGCTTACATTGTTTTCGGAAAAATTAAGACATATTCAGTTTAGAAAATCAAGTTTTACGAAGTTATGATGTTTTGTACCAAAAAACGCTGGAATAAACTTTTGTGAATGAACTTTGCATTACCACACCGATAGTTAGGACTTTAAACGCGAATACATACGAGACGCGATGATACACCGCGACTTTTCGTATTCACGGAGTACGCGAAGCCTGAAAAGACAATTTCGGTCTGCAGTTGACTATAAATGAATAAGGAAACTTGAACGGGAGCGGCAGAAAATTCACATTTTATCGCAAAATCTGGGTATACATTCGGTCACTCTCTTGTGTGTTTGAAAAATTAGAACTAGACTGAGAAGTAAGCAAATATATCGAAAAAGGCTCCAATAGAAAGAGATAAAAGAGAGTTCTTTAATTTTCAACAGAAATTGTATCCCTACTTTTCAGTGAAGTCGAAAATTTGGGCAAACGGTCCCAGTTTTTTCATGAATTCCCTTTGAAAAAAACGTTAATTACACAGGAATTCGACAGCGAAACATCTTATTTAAGCACTTTTTTTAAAAATGGTATCTTATTATAGGAAATTTTTAAAATATTTATAGCCAAATATTTTCCAAGCTTTTGTTGTGGACGTTCATTTTGCATGGCAGCGAGTTTTCATTTTTGAGTGAGCCTACGAATACGAGACACACGGCCGTCTGCATTAGAAAGAATGCCCAAAAAAATCACTGCTTCGGTAAATGCTTTTAAGAAATATCTTATTTTGAGGGTTTTACCAAACACATCGAACGGAATGTACATTTATGGTCAGTCGACTGAAGACGCTGAAAATCGTAAAGAATTCACCACATATTCAAAGAGTATCTGCAACTCATCGTAATAGAAACCCGAAATATTTATATAGAAATTTAACAATAGAATACTCATGGTACGTTAACGATTTCACATGACGATTCTATTCAAATTTATTAGTCATCGACCGACCTGTGAACATGTAAACTTATGACATATTATACTCCTGTGACGTCCCTATCGGCGCAATGGAGCGAATATCTGCTTGCCTTGGTCAAATGCATCTAAGGCCATGTAAAAACGGAAGAAAAACTACCAATTCTTGTGAAACGGTGTTGGAATATACACTTTCATGTTAAGCTGCTTGATGACGCCCATACTTTACGTTGCACTTAATCTAGAGGAATATGTATGTGCAAAACTCTGAAAAAGACTATTTTCAACAGTAATTCGGCTTTTTCTACTTACTACACTCGTTTAATTGCATGGGCAGGTTTTCTATACATTTACAACTTCAGTTTACTCAACTAGGTCAATTTTTCACATTTTCGTAATCCGCACCTATTCTAAAAAATAGCATTTATACGCAATGTAATGTTAATTTGTAAACCGCAAAAAGCCATATATTTCCTAACGATCGGTTCTTTATTGATGTAAAATTTTAGTGGACGCAGAGTGCACTGATTTCTTGAAATGGGCCGTAACTTATGAAATCTGATGGCTTTAGTGAGTTATGACACCTACTGTACATAAAGAAAAGGATTGAGCCGATGAAGAAGAGGCACAATGGACTGATTACTTAAGAAGAATCCATGCAGATGGTTTTCTAAGCGACCGTGACCTTGAACGCCTCAGACCAGTAGGCACACAAATCCCTCGACTGTATGTTCTACCGAAGATCCACAAGGAAGGATGGCTACTTCGTACGATTTTGGACATGCGAAACTCTACCTATCATGCGATAGCAAAATGGTTAGCAGAGACTACACCGGAGCGGAGATTAGTGATTTGGATACTCGTTTCTTTCAATACAGTCCCCAAATAAAACTGGCGAATATTTTTTTCACAGGTTAAGTGTTGAAAAGCAGGTAAGCATTGATTGCCTTTAGCACCATGGGATCTTTGGACTGTTTTAAAGTTGCACATTAAATTTGCAGTTCCTTTTTGATAACCAGATATACAGACAAATATACAGGGTTGCTATGGGCTCGCAATTTGGACCTCTCTTAGCCGATGTCTTTATGGGCAAGCTGGAGAACTTTCAGCTAAGCGACCAGATCAATAAGCTAAGATACGTTGAAGACATCTTTGCGATTGCCACAGAAGAAAAAAAAATAGATGCACTCTTAAATGCTGTAAACCAAGCACATCCGTCAATAAAATTAACGTTGGAGATGGAAAGAGCAGGTTCTCTCCCTTTTTTATACCTTCTAAGCAGAAGCCCGACGGTAGCGCCCAAAAAAACTTTTATCGCAAGAAAACTTGGTCCGGGTAATATACGAACTTTGGCAGTTTCGTACCTCTCCAAGAGAAATTCAAGCTAGTCCGTTGCTTCGTGCAAAGCGATACGAAAATTTGCTCGGCAGATAGTATTGAAGAGGAGCTTGGGAAGATCCAGAACCTACTTCGAGAGAACGGGTACCCTGGCCGGTTTATTACAAAGCATATTATCGCAAGCCCAGTAAAACCTGCCAAGCTTACTGTGTAACAGAAAACTCTATTCCTCACAGTGCCCTTTCAAGGGGATGCAGCTAGTGAACTCCTGAAAAGACGCCTAAACGTAGCCGTTACACAAACGTTCCCAGCAGCGAGACTTTCAGATAGCGTTCTCAACCAACCCTCTTTTATGAGGCGAAGGTAAGAAAAGGTTACCGGCTCAGACCACCTCCATGTGCACTTACTCATTTAATTGCTCCTGTGGAGCAGGTTATATTGGTCACACAAGTCGGCGCCTATCCAAAAGAATAAGAGAACACCTCCCAGCATGTCTGGGTACAGGAAAAGCTAAGAGCATAAAAGCGCCATCCTTGCACATCTTGTTGACACCGGACATAGTGTGGACCCCAGCGAAGCTTTCCGTGTAATTTGTAAGGTCCCACCAAACTACCCCAAGCCACTGGGTCAACGTCTACTAGAAACAGCAGAAGCAACTGCCATAAGGTTGAAGAAGCCAGTCTTGTGCGCACAAAAGAACCTCGTACAAAATCTGCGCTTCGCTTGACCAACGGTCGCTTAACTGCATGCATTCCTTCGCGCCATCTCTTTCCTCCCCTTCCCCTATGACGGCTCTACTACACGCTCACTGCCGCCTAACACACTGTTTCTTTTCATCCTTCCCCTACGCACACCTCTCATAACACACACAAACGGACGAACATTATCAATTTCATGTTTTAAATCTCTACTATGTTCCAACGTTTCCCTATAAATGTACGGGCCTGAATAAGAGTTATCGAAAGCAGCGCGTGTGCTCGCCAAATCGTCTTATGAATCGTTTAATGGGAATTTTCGCAACTTTAAAACACTCCAAAGATCCCACGGTGTTAAAGACACTTAATTGGTACGCCACTCAATATGGAGACGAAAACACTGGCAGTTAGTGGTCTTCAAACGCCACCGATCGAAATTATGGGTTCGCTATATGGATTATAGCTTCGTTGGCACTGGGGGTTGGGTGATAACATCCAAAGGACACATCTCGATGCCGTCTTCCTGGTCGTGCAAGTTGTGGAGAAGGCAGACGAAAACAACGGGGTCTGGCTTAATTAAGGTTAAAGCAGCTATGCTGAAGAAAATAGAAATTAATCTCTACGTGCATAGCCGAACATGCAACAGCAGTGCTACCTATTGGGTCAAGGGTCATTCGATTGGACGCCTGTCACATCATGAAGTTCGAAGAGACCAAAATTATTGTGATTCAGCAACCGCGTGGGTGGCAGCCCACTAAAATAATAATTCTCCTACGCACCATCTTTAAACAACCACTGCACATGTTCACATTAAGAACTCAGATTTTAACTGGACAGGGTAATTAGTCAGGTGTACGAGCGCACGAGCGAACACTGCTAAAGGGCCGATACTGGTGGGACAAACTTCCGAGTAATAATCACACCGATAACCAAACAATTTGGAGGCACGTGCGGAAATAAATGACCAGAATTTGACCAACAAGTGGGGCAATCTGCGATGAATTCAGAAACACACCTTACAAACACCGAACACCCCCGGGTATCTACGGTCTGTTGCCGGCTATATAAAGGAAGGTAAAATGTTGTGACATTAGCGAGACTCACCCTTGACCGACACGGTTCTAACTTCGAAACTGCAACCCAGGCCTGTAAAGGAAACAAGATTTGGGTAAGGGAGATGTATAAGGGTTAGAAAATGCTACTAAAGCATATGCCTTGCAAGCAAAAGGTAGCATGACTGCGACCCCAGACAGATTTTAGAATCCTCTCTTTCACCCCACGAGGGCAGAAATGAGCATGGACAGTTGATTGTCGAGTCACTCCAATTAAGCTTTATAACGTGAGTAATTTTACTCCAAAATGACTCGCTCTAATGGTGACCATTTTGGTTTCGTTATTCAGGTTTATATTTTACGTATATATGACAGCTTGTCTCATCTTTATGTTGACACAGTCAGTATTTGGACTTATAAATGATTCACTCAGCGTGATAAAATGGGCTTAATAGAGTAGGTCAAATGGTGAGCAATGTTAATTGCTCAATCATGTGTGACCGCCAGTTCTGAAAGGCCTTTGACTATTATCGACCGAATTAGATTGTTAAAATTGATCAAATGAGGAATAGTTTTCACCACTCCGGTAAGAGCATCATGAGCCTACTGGCGGTCTGCAGTGAAACTAAACAAGTCGGGCTACCCAATAAATTAAAAAATGCGTTAACTGCGGCGCTGATAGAAGGAAAGACTGACTTTAAAAACATTTAGCTATTTAGACCTGAAAATCTTGCGGGTCATGCTTCCGCTGCTGCATACATCCACCACCTCCTCCTGTCACGGGCGCTGAGTAGTCTCAATACGACCGCAGTTAACACTAGCAATTGACTCCTGCCAGCACCGGTAAACAGCTGTTGATGCGCTCTGACTCAAAGCATTTTCCCATCTACGCTAGCGTTAGGACTTGCGAATTAGGAACATTGCATTGTAGGGGGGGGGGGGGGGGGGGGTAGAAATTGAGATGAGACGCCTGCACTCAGCAGACACTACCACATCATGCTGCCAGATTATGATGCCCTGGATCAGGCGTTTTAATTTGCTTAGCTCGGTTGTACTGTTCACATATGACATCCTGACATCAACTGAAAACATCATGCTCTTGGCCTTCATGTCAACGACCCTGGTGAATTAACTTATCCAAAAATACTAACAAATCCGGCATGAGAGAGAAAGACAAACAGAGGAGAGAAGTGAATACAACGCAGCGATTGCATCCGGCTGTTCATCAGGACATAATTCTCGTTTGGTTAGGCCTGCCAGATAATTTTTCACACTGTTTGACGATGCCAGGTTAGATGAATATTACCGACAAAGACTGGAATGGCCATTTCTGGTTTATTAGCCGTCGTCAGCTAGTCATACCCAACCCCAGGTGGTGCACCATCCGAGGATCGAACCCACGATCCATTGAGCAGAAGTCCAACGCTCTAACCATTGAGCCACGGGCTCGTAGTCTTGCCGGTTAAGATCGGCAATTTTGACTTGCATTCGTTGATTAACGCTCACCGATGCTAACGGAACTCACGCGTTCCACTATGCCTTGAGGCTCACTCTCGAGCCCCGCCAGCGGCAGCCACACAGCAGCCTGTAGTAGAACAGACAGATGAATATTTCCGGCAAAGAGAAGGGTGACTGGAAAGACCATTTCTGCCTTATTAGCCGTCGTTAGAAAGTCATACTCAATCCAAGGGGGTGCACCACAGGAGGATCTACTACTACTACTACTACTACTACTCGACTACTACTACTACTACTACTACTACTACTACTACTACTACTACTACTACTACTACTACTACTACTACTACTACTACGACTACTACTAATATACAGGCCGGTGCTGGCCGGGTTCGAGTGAGCCTCAGGACAGAGCGGAACGAGTAAGTTCAGTTACCGATCGCTGAGTGTTCATCAACGAATACGATGCCAGGTTAATTGTTCGACTTCACTGTTGTAGATCAAGAGGTGATTGTGTAGTTTTAGACGCCAACAACATGCTAGGGCTAAGGAACAGAACCGATTCTGCTGTAGCTTTCCTTTGGTGCCCAGCCAGTCTTAGCGTAACTGTTAAGTCATCCAGATTGGGCAGGGTGATTAAAGACACGGGCGCAGCGGGGATAGATGCTGGTCAGGGTTTTGAAGGAGCTTCTTTCCAGCCACTGTAAAATGTCTACTTAAATGCTGTGGTTTTTAAGCATTGACTTCCGAGACTCTTATAATGTTAAGTATATTTCATAGAAAACCTGCATGAAAATATTCTTTCCTGGCAGAAAATGAAGTCTTTTTTAATGTTATGCTTGAAGAAAAGCTGTCATGCGGTTTTGAAATAGTTTCTAATTATGCAGATTTTTAAGACCGTGAAAAGTATACAACATGGTCCACATCCACTGCATAATTTTATGAACTCTATGAAACTTCTTCCTATTCAGCTTAGAGGAGTGTGATTTTCCCCAGATGGAATGCATACAGCTTCTAGGTTGGAAAGAATAAATGCAAGCATAACGGTAGGTGAGTTTCAAAATGATTTGGCAATTTAAAAAGTGCAAGCTGTATATTTTCCGTGCAGAAAAAATCGTGCATTTATATACGCTCTTGAGAAGAGTAATATAGTGCCGTAAAAGTTTGCCATGGGTGTGAACCACGCTGCAAACCTTATAGGTATCGTTAATAAATGGACAGATAGGATAACTTAGGAATGGATATTGCAGGGTCTCAAAAACCTCGCAATTAGAAACCATTTTTAACCGAAGGATACCATTTATCCACGCATTATATTTGAAGAGGTTATCTGTAACCAAAGGAGTACACGAACGAATATTTTGTGCGTGTTTTCTATAAATATTAGAATTTTCGAGAGCAGTGAAATTGAATAGAAAAAATTAAATAGCCAGTTCATATACGCCTAACGGCATACGTGAACTGGAAACGAAAGCTCGGCCAGTTAAAAGATGTGAAACAACAACAGACACTACACGCAATCGCAAGCAAAATGTATTTATAAAAGGAGTCCCGGAATCAACTTTATCAATTCCAAAAGAGAGGGTTAAACACGACCTAGACCTTCTACAAGTGCATGCTAAAGCTTCGTTAAGGGACGATGAACATCCTCAAAGCATATAGAATAGGGAATGCTCAACCAGTGCCAGGTTCAAATCCTCAAACAAGACCCCTATAAATTAGTTTGGAAATTTGAAGCACAGGCAGAGCTCTTGCAACAGAGGAAATCATCTCTGCGGGATCTGCATTCCGAAGTTTTTTTCAGCCGGATTACGTGCCGAAGGAGCAACTGAAAATGAGATATCTGATAACAGTACTGGAAAACGAAGGAACAACGGCGAAACGCCTCAAAATAAGGGACGGAAAGATAGATCAAGTCCAACAAGCATTTCTTTGGCCGAAGGCAGTAATTCTGACAGCCAAGCTGATATACAGATGGCCACTATCAAGGCTACTATGAGCACCAGTGGTCTTTGTCTAGAAATCTACACTAACTGTCAGTCTCTTCAACAAGCTGGATGAACTCAAATTACTAGCCTATCAGCAGAAACCTCATATTAGTGTATTTACAGAGATATGATTGACTGAGGAAATAAGAAGCAGCGTGGTCAATATTGAGGGCTATCAAGAGTTCCGTTGTGACAAACTTCAACGTAGAGGAGGCGGAGCGATTTATGTATCAAATTAAATTTCATGCTGCTGGCAAGAAATATGGGATTTATTAACACAAAATTTTGAACTAATTTCATGCAAGATTAGTAACAAACAATTACTGACCCTTCACCTCTGCGTTGTATATCGACCTCCCAGCTCGGATGAAAGCACCGACATAGAACTACTTAGTGCACTGAAGTTGTTTTGTGAGAGGGAAAACTTACTACTTCTGGGTGACTAACAGTCCAGGAATAGGCTGAAGACCACCGTAGCAAACGCCCCCTTAACAAAATTCGACCAAAAGCTACTACAATTTACTCAAGACAAATACCTTGTTCAACACATAAAATTCGGAACAAAATTGAGAGAAGGACAATGCTCTAACTGCCTAGACCTCATCTTCAGTAAAGGAGTCATAAGGGAAGTTAATGCATAACCTCCACTCCGCTTAAGCGACTATATTGCTTTTACCTGCGTGTGCTATCTCCTATTGAACCCACAAACACAAATAAAAGGCGCAGAAATTTTTGGAAGGTTGATTTTAACGTGATGAGACGTGTTGTCTCAGAGGAACCCTGTTCAATTAACTTGACAGATTCAAAGATTTATGGCAGTATTTTCAGGGGATTATAGAGCATCTAGTCAAATCCCATTTTCCAATAAAAATAGTGAGAACAGCTGCTCGGCTGCCATTGGTCACTCCAATGACAATTAAGATCAGGAAGAAGAAGCAGAGGTTGTGGAACAGGTACTTTCATCTTCATGATTCGACGACATTCGCCGAATGTAAGGAGCAACGAAATAAATGCCGTTTGAGTGCCGTCGGACAGCAGAATTCATCTTATGCCCCAAAAAGTTCTTTGGCTACATTCAGAGAAGGAGAACACACAGGGATGATATTGCGTGTCTAAAAGACAGCGTTGGAAACTTATTAGTTGAAGGGCCATAGAAAGCAAAATTACTGCACCAGTTTTTTTTGATCGGATTTCATGGTAGAGTCCCCAGAAGACAACCAAGAGTTTAAAATGAGGCAAGATACTGTCTCCATTGCAACCGTTGCCTTTTCTGTCGAGGAAGTTAGACGCGTCCTCAATCAAATTAAGCCAGACAAGTCTCCTGGAGCTATCGACGGAGCAGGCAAAACCTTTTTCAATTCTCTTTGTGCTGTCATTGAGAATCGGGCGACTGCCATCGCAGTGGAAACTAGCCAACCTCGTTCCTTTATATAAGAGAGGCAGCAGGATGATAGCAAACAGCTTCCAGGCTATCAGTTTCACTTGCCTCTCATGAAAAACGATGGAAGTTTTCGTAAAGATTGCTGTACAACAATTTTTTGACGCGAATAACATTCTATAGAATTTTCAGCATGGGTAACGGAGAGGCCGCTCCTGCCTCTCAAATCTGTTAACTTGCCTGGAGGTCTGGAACAGGGCTTTAGAAGATGGCTTTGCGTTCGATGTCGTGTAGATCGATTTCCGCAAATCATTCGACACTGTCCCGCACCACCACCACCTGCATAAGCTCAGCGCACTGGGTATTAGGGGTGATCTTTTAAGCTGGATAAGGGAGTTTCTGGTTGGTCAAAAACAGCGCTTCTGTATCGGAGATTACATGTCGGACTGGGTGAACGTGACTAGCGGTGTACCTCAAGGCTCGGTTCTCGGACCCTTACTCGTTATCCTATCCGTTAATGACAACCTACTGGAACTCGAATGCGGTAAAATAATGTTTGACGACGACGTTAAGCTCTGACAAGTCATTAAGAGACCGAACGATCAAAAAACCCTTCAAAATAATTTGTACCGACTGCAAACGCGGTCCGAGAAATTGCTTCTAGAGCTCAACGTGCAGAAGTGTGCCGTCCTTCATCTGCATCCAATCAACTGCCACTCAAATGAGAGAATCAGGGCATAATATCAAAAAGGCGTTACTCTTTCCGCAGAATCTTCACAGAAGAATTTCGGGGGTTGGATAAAGAGCAACGTGAAACCAGCACTGCAGTGCACGAAGGCCGCAAAAATTCCATGGAAGTATTACATGCAATCAAAAGGACATTTGTAACCTTCGAAAAAGAAATTTTTGGGAGAGTTCACGGCACCTTTGTTCAGTCTCATCTAGAATATAGCATCGGCAGTTCGACCGTCGATTTCGACGAGGTCCACCGTATGCTCCACAACAGGTGGTGCAGGGACGGTGACTTGCGCGTGAATTAGTTTTAAGTGATAGTAGCCTTGCACTGCAGCTACCGCACTCTCTCCTCCTCCCCCACCTGAGCCCGGTGTCAAGACAGAGTCAAGAAGACCGGAGATGGGAGAGGGCGCAGGTGGCTGGCGCGGCCGGAGCCGCCCCTGGGCGTGCCACCACACCTGTGAGAATATAGCATATAAACGGGGTGACCATGGCTGGCAAAGGATAAAACATGCCTCGAAAAGGTACAACGGTAAATGGTTTCAAAGATCGATTGTACAGAGAAAGACTGCGCTGTCTTAATCTATTTCCTTTGTGTTACAGACAGTAATGAGGTGATTTTATACTTGTTTACAAGAAAATACATGGCCTAAAGGATGGATTAAGCTTTGGAGAGATGTTTTAGTGGCACCTTTTCCCCAATCTTCGTGTACACTCGATGAAGCTGTGCACGAAAATGTTCAGGCTGAACACTCGCTATGAATTATTCATGCAAAGGGTAGTAGAGAGCTGGAGTGATCTCCCCAATCAATCGTGGAGACGACATCCCTTCAGCTGTTCAAGAAAGGCTTAGGTGACTATGTGTCCCTTAATTTCCTTCGACAGTCCTTCAGCCAACTACCCGAGCCGTAACGCTTTAAACATAACAATACTACTAACATCTTGAAAGTAATCTGTTTATAGCAATGAGTTTGATCTCAGTATACCGCAGTATTCAACAAACCAGCATGTACACAATAGGGTTTTCAAAGGCATTGCCTATTATCCTTACCAAATAAACTAAAATAAACTAAAAAGCAGCCATTTTTTACAGAGTGCGGTTTTTGTAGGCGACTGGAAAGAAGCTCATTCGAAAACCGGCATCCTGACGTGACTGCTGCACGATCAGGAATATTAGAACACTACTTAAGTAAACTTTTCGAGTCAAAAACACGTTTGCAAATGTCCGTCGACATTTCAGGAGATAGCAAACAAATTGTAATTAGTCCTGTTTCGAGATTAAGTGCAAAAGCAGTGCGGTAAAAGGGAGAAAAAAACGGAAGGACGCCTCACCAGATAGGCGATGAAGGAAAGGTAAGCAAACACCAGCACTGCTACGCCGAGGTAGGCAGCCCAGTGATGAGGTACACGAGCCTTGATAAAAGCACCCACAAAGAACATATTTACGCCAATCACAGCCACTGATATTGTTGAAGATGTGATCTTGGAGGACCTGAAGCGAAGAAGAATACATGTATGAGAAGGGCATCGGTTAGCCTTGCTTTTGCGCAAAGCGTAGAACCACGAAAAGACAAATAATGCAACCGTTCAACTCACAGTGAGTTCATAAAGCTGCCCATTATTTTCTTTGAGCTGGTGAAGGTAAGGAGAGGGATGATTGCAAATGGAAGCTGAAGACTCATAAGAACGTTCAACAGATCGTTCATTTCCGTGAGGTTTTCGATGCCTAAAATGTAGTCAAGATAGTGTGCGGGTGAAAAATGGGTGAGCGGTTTTCTGCAATAACATTTTGCAAAGTTTTTTTTAATCACCTCTAGCGATTAGTGAGTATTTTCCACAACGGTTGGGGTACGGCCGAGTTGAGAGGAGGGGGGGGGGAGGCAAATAAGCCAGAAGTTGCCGTTGAAACCTCCCTGCATTTAGCCGTTAAATTGCTGTTATGTGTTACATATCCAAGGGTATAAATGATTCCTGTAGCATTACAATAGCCTACATAATGTAGAAATATGGCAGGACAGAAAATTCTTGACAGGGTAGGGTGAAAAGGTCAAGCTGAAAGCAGCAATACTAAATGCAGCAAAATGTGGTTACCCTGGTAGGCTGTTACAAAGAGCGTGGGAAGCACAGCGATGGAGCGTGTGAGAAGCTGTCGTTGCCACTGTTTCCAGCGCAGATTTAGGAAGCCCTCCATAGTGTACTGGCCAGCGTAGGTGCCCGTCATCGTGGACGATTGGCCGGCAGCAAGCAACCCGACAGCCCAAATGAACAGGGCTACGATGCCAAACTCACAACCCAGAAAGATGCCCTATTCAAAAGAAGTAGAAAAAACGACTCTCATCAGGCGCCGTAAAAATAGACAGGATACACTACTATGGGACATAAGAAAATGCAAATTTAATGATTAAGAGCTATGATCTGGGAAACAGATGACAGAAGAAAACGAATGGCTTACACCAGTGTAGAGGTCCACCTGTGTCGGGTCAAACTTCTTGGCCTGCGGGAAGGAGACAAAACGTAAAATATCTCGCACTGGTACTTTGAAGAAGAGGAGGCTAGGCATTTAAAGTGAAATCGGCAGTTCGGTCTTATAGAGTGGTTTACCGTATTAATGAAGGCGGCCGGAATCGCTTGCCTGTCAGAACAGTTAGCGATCTAAAAGAAAGTTGAGAAGCATTCAGAAGGCAAACGGATGACAAGGCAACTTGCAGCTCTTTTTAATGGCGCCGTAATAACAGCAAAATATACGTGCAGACGAGTATAGCCTTGAATTATGGGACAGACACTAGTTCATAATATATTTTCTTGCAATTCCAGCCCATTGCAGTCAGCTCGCTATGCGTATGGCTACGAAAAATGGGATATCAAGTAGATGCACGGCTGCAACGCATGATCGTATTAGCTCCGGGACAGAACATCCGATACCAAGTTCATAGGTGACAAATAATCTATCTCGCTCTCTCTCTCTCACTCCCTCCCTCTCTTTTGGTTACCAAAATGGTACGTGAACGTACAAAAAACAAAAACCATACCTAAGTACACATGAAGGGCCCGCGGTGTCTCTCAGAAGAAATCGTGCAGTTAAATTGTAAAATGTGTTCAGGACAAACTGAACAATTACAGCGTATTTTCAGAGGATAAAAAGCCTCTTCGGACAACGCAATTATAAACCTTAAAACCCTTATCTAAACCTAGAAAGCCTCTGCGCTGCAACCGAGTTGCGGTGGGTTATGTTTAAAGGGATCCGCTGTCTTAAAGACTCATTCGCTACGTTTTGCTGATTTTTGCCAAGGACTGCAACCACCGAAGAGAAGATGGGATAACTCCAAATAATCACCTTCTTAGCCGTTAAGGGCTCCGCTTCCGATACAATCATAGTGAGAGAACGTTGGACTTTGTCACACCGCCAGAAACATCTGTTGATCTAGTATTTAAACGATGCTCAGTCAGATCCACGGCTGGATTCACGACCGAAAATCGATGCGTGGTTCCGGAGGTGACAATGTCCAATGGTTAGACCCGGTAACAGTTTGACCTCGCCTCTCATCCACAGCCAAAAAATCAAGTGCGAAAACGCCTTGATGTGGCAAAACTACAAGAAAAAGCACAGCGAAGCGCCGAGCATAAACATCGGGTTTCGGCTTACGACCCGAATCGAAAGGTACAATAACAGAAAATGGTTAACGTTACTGGATTAGTAGAAGAAGATAGCATTATTTGCCCAGACGGCTCGATACAGGTCCCGAAACGGTTGTTCGTTCTGTGAAATCTGAGTGCCGTCTAAAGGGTCTTCATTGGGCTGACGATATTGCCCTTCTGGCCTCAAACTTCGGTAAATAACAAAATGTCATGTCACAGTAAACCAGAAGGCACCTCTTGGAAGTAGTGACTGCCAATTTGGAGAAGATTATTTAAATTAACTCGGGACGAGGCTGCCACCAAATGGACAGAAAATGGACGACATCGCCTCCGAAATTGATGTTACCTGCAAGGTGCCAGAGCTCTTATAAAGATTCTACATATAGCACCTGACATCTCTATCGCCAAAAAGATCAGCGTGTAGCGGATCTCCATCCGGTCAGCTCTCATACAGCTGTGAATGCTAAAATGTGCACGCGAAAGATGAACGAAAATCAGCGGCGTTTGACCACCACCCTCAATAAGAAAACGGTGCTCATCTGGAGGCCAATTGGCAAACACGTGTTTTCAGTAATTAATCATCATGCCGTTAGAATTACAAGAGGAATGCAATCATGAGCTATGCGTAGAGTCTAGATGCATCTTTTGAGCGTGTGCTGACCTAAACGGGCCGTGTGGTAGATGCACTGGACCAACACGGGGGTCAAATCAGGGTACGTCAAGCACAATACTTATTGGGGACAAGCTCCCATAAAAAATACCGAACATGTGGGTGCGCGTGCCAAACATGGTCACGCGTGAGTGCCGGTTCATGCCGAACCACCCATTATTGTCATTTATGGCTATGGTAGGGGTATGATTCACCTGCGCTCCAAAACCCGCATCCGGCCTTCATGATAATGTCTTCGGGTGTAGGGGTACTCGTCAGGAGTAGCACCACACAGATAGCATTTGGTCGCTCCATTTATTTCGTACAGGTGGTGAATGCTCCTGTGGCCGCCTATAACTGGTACCCAACTCTCACCTGTGGCTCCTCGAAGTTGGGTTCTTCCCAGCACCCACACCCCGGGCAACCGTCACGACCGGCGGGCTAAACAAGGTGAGGGTTTCCGGTGTCGTGTGTGCCTCCACACCCGGTATGCCTGACTCCCAAACTTCCCAACACCCCCCTTGCAAAAAGTCCTACTTTGGGGGCGACAGCAACCCCGTAGGCGGCCCAGGCTAACTCGGGTCGCTCTCCCACTAAAACAAAACTGTGACCCAAAGTCGAGTTCGGCAGCCGTCTGGGATGTCCGAGCAGCCCTATTTAGGAACAGCACTGCTTACCTCCTCGCGGAAGAAGGGGCTAGAAAAGGTGCCCTAAACAAATGCTGGGTCTCACATTTTCTGCGGCCAGCCGCGGCTCGCAGATCACAAAACACGCGGTCGTAAAACTAAAACAAACAACAAAACCCGCTCGCCATACCCTCCAGGCTGCTCGGGTGAGTCCACTCACACTAGCAGCCTGGAATGTTCATTCCCTTTTAGACAATCCTAGGAGCAACCGGCCGGAACGGAGGACGGCGCTAGTCGCTCGGGAACTGGCGCGCTACAAGGTGGACATTTCTGCTCTCAGCGAGACCCGATTCTCTGAGCAGGGTCAGCTGGAGGCGGGTGCCGGCTAAACCTTCTGGGGCGGCCGGCCAAAGGCAGATCGACGCGACGCTGGTGTTGCCTTTGCCGTCCGAGAAGACATCGTGGGACGTCTGCCCTGTCTGCCGCAGGATATCAATGATCACCTGATGAGCCTCCGCCTGCCTCTTCGGGGAGACCAGTTTGCCAATATCATCAGCGCCTACGCTCCCTTAATGACGAGCAATGATGCGGCGAAGGACGAATTCTACGAGGACCTGCACGGCCTGCTGGCGACTGTGTTGGAAGAGGAGAGATATTGGAGAACCTGCATGCTCAAGATAATAACGCCACAGTGGAGACACGATGGTGTCAACTGCAAAATGTCATCCAGTCCACCGCCCTCGAAGTCCTCGGACGCGCAAGCCGTCAACACCAGGACTGGTTTAACGACAATGATGCCGACGTAAGCTACTTACTCGCGGAGAAGAATGAACTACACAAAGCCTGCATGGACCTTCGGACTGATGCCACCAAAACAGCCTTCTTCAGATGCCGCCGCCTTGTACAGCAACGGCTGCGGGAGATGCAGGATGTCTGGATCATCCAAAAGACTGAGGAAATCCAGGGGTATGCGGACCGCAATTAAATGAAAAACTTTTTCAAAGCCATATACGGCCCGTGTATCAAGGGGATCGCAACACTGTTCAGCTCTGACGGCATAACACTGCTGACAGAGAAATCGCAAATTCTGAAGCGCTGGGCCGTGCACTCGAGAAGTGTCCTTAATTGCTCATCAGCCATCTCAGATGCTGCCACTGACCGACTCCCTCAAGTGGATACGAACAATGACCTGGATCTGCCGCCTTCCCTACCAGAAATCATCCGGGCCGTGCAGCAGATTTCCAGTGGTAAAGCATCGAGATCCGACGCAATCCCACCGGAAGTCAACAAGCACGGTGGGCCCCGGCTGATGGCAGAACTCTCAACACTCTTCCAGGAGATGTGGCGCCAAGGACAAGTTCCTCAGCAGTTCAAAGACGCGACAATCGTCCATCTCTACAAGCGGAAGGGGAACCGGCAACTCTGTGATAACCACAGAGGCATATCGTTGCTCAACATCGCCGGGAAGATCTTCGCCCGTATCCTTCTCAATCATCTGAACTGTCACCTAGAGCAGGGCCTGCTCCCGGAAAGCCAATATGGCTTCCGCCGAAACCACGGAAAAACCGACATGATCTTTGCCGCGCGCCAGCTATAAGAGAAGTGCCAGGATATGCGAACACACCTATACACTACCTTCGTGGATCTAACGAAAGCCTTTGACATGGTGAATCGTGACGGACTGTGGAAAGTCGTGCATAAATTCGGCTGTCCTGAGCGGTTCACGCCCACTGTGCGTCAGTTTCATGACAGGATGACGGCGCGCGTCACTGACAATGGGACGGTATCCGAAGCATTCGCAGTGACCAACGGAGTGAAACGGGGCTGCGTATTGGCTCCCACCCTGTTTAGTCTCATGTTCTCGACTATGCTGATAGACGCCTACCGAGATGAACAGCCTGGTATCCGCATCGCCTACAGAACTGACGGGCACCTTCTCAACAGTCGGCGTATGCAGGCTCCAACGCGCGTGTCTACGACTACAGTCCATGACTTGCTCTTCGCGGACGACTGCGCCCTTAACACCGTGACGGAGGAGGACATGCAAAGAAGCATGGACCTCTTCGCCGAAGGCTGCGTCGATTTGGGATTAACAATCAGAATTGCCAAAACGGTTGTCATGCACCAGCCGCCACCCAGCGCGGAATAAAATGCTCCCCGAATCAATGTCAACGGTGGTCAACTCAAAAATGTGGTAACCTTCGCTTATCTAGGAAGCACGCTGTCACGCAACACGAGAATCGATGACGAGGTTGCCCAACGGATCTCCAAAGCCAGTTAGGCCTTCGGCTTGCTGCAGGCCTCCGTGTGGAATCACCACGGCATTCACCTGAACACCAAACTGAAGATGTACAAGGCCGTCGTCTTGACGACACTCCTTTATGAAGCGGAAACCTGGACCGTCTACTCTAACCAAGCCAGGAAGCTGAATCACTTTCATCTCAGCTGCCTCCGCAGAATACTGAAGCTGAGATGGCAAGACAGGATCCCGGACACGGAAGTCCTGGAGCCGACCGGAATCCTCAGCATCCATGCCATGCTGAGGCAAGTGCAAATGCGATGGAGCGGCCACCTGGTAAGAATGGACGACGAGCGACTACCCAAACGACTTTTCTACGGAGATGTCACTACGGGTGCTCGCCGACAGGGAGGTCAAAAACGACGCTACAAGGACACTTTGAAGAAATCGGTGAAGCAACCGCAAATCAACCCGAAGACCTGGAGGACCTCGCCCAGGATAGACCGGCATGGAGAAGATCTGTGAAGGCTGATTCCGCAATCTATGAGGCCAACCGAATCGCCGCCGCCAAGGCCAAAAGAGCGGCACGAAAGTCACCAGCGCCCCGGACCAACAACGCCACTGCCCAGGCCCTGCCAACCTACCCGCGCTGTCAACGCATCTTCCGCGCGCGAATCGGCCTGGTTGGACATCTTCGGACGCAATGCAACAACAATCCGACAATTCCAACTTCTACGTCAAATTCTGCCAACCCTCCTTCAGACTCCCCCACCTTCACTCCTGGCATCAAATTTCATTACTCCCACCATCATAGAGACCGCATCCCAATACTCATCGCCTGTTACCCCCAACACCGCCTTCGCCTTCACTACCACCACAACCATCAGTGATGGGGACTCTCCTAAACTGTCCGCAATGCGACCGCATATTCACCTCACGCATCGGCTCGGTCGGTCACTTGCGAATCCATCGTACACAGACTGATGAAACAGTGCTTGGAGCCACAACACACAGCAGAGATCGACGCCTCCACTGCCCTCCCTGTCCTCGCGCATTCACTCATCGCATGGGCCTATTCGGTCACATGTGCTTGCATGACAGGGGAATTCATCACATACTGACAACACCGATACACCATGCACACCCTCCGCTCCTGCCATTCTTACCGCCACTGCCACTCCCACTACCATGAATGACATCCCCCCAGCCTCTACCGATTTCTCCTGCCCACACTGCGCCCGCAACTTTAACTCACGCATCGGCCTGGTCGGTCAACTGCAAATCCATCGCACGGAAGCTCGTGAACCAGTGCCTGGGGCTCCGATATACAGTCAACGCGCCTGCCTCCACTGCCCTCACTGCTCCCGCAAATTTACACACCGTATGGGCCTATTAGGACACATGCGCCTCCACGACAACCTGCGGTAAACCACCGGAGGCTAAGCCACATCAGCGCAGACCATCACTATATATCACTTGATGCGTCACGGAGAAAGCTTTTTGCACATATATACATACCTTATCGTTTTTTATCGAAGATGTTTCAATTTGAGGCGCCGATCTACGCTACCTACTGAGCCGTGTCAACCAAATGAGAAGTATTTAAATTAATAAGATTTTTTGGTATTTGTATAACTCAGCTGATCCATTTGTGAAAAAGATAAAGGCCTCAGTGGGATTCAAAACCATGACAGTACGGAGAAAGCTAGGGTACAAACACCCCTCTAACCAAATGAGCGAAGAGACCCCAAACGTAAACCGTGAATTTAATTTCATTCAGGTCAATTCTCAACTCAACCTAATGTACGTATGGAATACACTAAGGCTGCTCAAGTAAACTAACTGCTTCAGTCTCATTTCCTAAGCAACCAATCCATAATAAACCAGATGAGTACCAGACTCATGTAAGTTATAAGTTTTTTGGCTGATTTTCACAACTCAGATTTGACCCAGTCATTATGAACCCGGTTGTTTCTCTGTGGTTACAGAATTGGCTGTACTCCGAACTTGCCCGTGCTGTCTCAACGAGCCTGCAACTTTGTTTTCCGTCGTTCTAATGGACGCCTACCAGGAATCCATATCGCCTACAGCACTGACATCATAAACGCCAGATTCCACGACAAGTCTTCATGACGTCCTGCTCGCGGAAGATTGCGCACTTAATTTTCACGTGCGCTGATGCTGTTTTTCTAAATAAAGCCAACTCCTTTAGAAACAACACACGTCCAAACATGCAGATGCCTGAACGTAGGGTTATGTTATTTTTTTGCCCAAATTTACCGACCGTTGCCTTTAGAAAATTACTGAGGAACATATTGTGCACAAAAGCCCGTATTCTCTGGAATGCGTTGGGTGAATAAGTAAAATGCACAACTTTTGAGATGACCCGGAATGACCACAAGATTCTGAGTTACGTCACTCGCTGCATAATTTAACCAGTGTTGAGCGATCTGCGATTCCATAAAGACAAAGCGGTTTGTGTTAAGTAGATCGCATGACCACATCCTCAAGAGATGGACTCGCAGACAAAGATGCTACGATTGGAAAACGCAAGGCCGGCACGACCCCTTTGGAGTGGTCTTCGTAAACTTTGGATCAGATGGCATAATAGTTTTAGTCCCTGCTCATAGTCGTGTTACAATGAACGGTTTCGAGGAATTCGCGCTTTATGAGGGCAGGCCTGAACAAAGGCAGACTTACTACTTCCGTTACGTTCTTGCCGTAGAAACCCGCAGCAAACACGGAAACCACGAATACGTTGATAGTCAGTGAGACTCCAAGAGCGATGCATGCCTCCAAGAAGAAGTAGAAGTTGGCCACAGCAATCTGCAGAATGAAAGGAACGGCAGTGGGTCGGTTCATTTAATTTTAACGTCGGACTCGGTAGCCAAATAACTTCTCAAAAAAGATTCATATTTACCTACACAACAGCCTCAAGAAGTATCTTCGAACAGTGTTCTTACTGGTGAAGAAACATTACTTTATTACCACTAAACTAAGTGTCATCCATAATGAATAAATCGTATAAGGCGATCACTTAAGAAACAGTCAGCTCTCGTTCTAAAAAATCCTGTCGAAGCTTTCATAATAAACTATTCACAATAAACAGACGATCAACGCAAAGGATCTGATGGAGAAAGTTGTTTGCGAAAAAATACTTACTCCCTAACCTTGTGTCTTCGGATCAATAGTTGTGTTAGAGTTTGGGAAACCATTTTGATAGACTTTCATTGAAAAGCCAATTTGCCGACCATACGTGTGCTTTCGATAACTTCTTATCGGACCAGTACATTTATATAGAACGTGGTACAAGTTTAAGAATCTTCAATTAATAATGTTCGTCTTTTCATGCATTGCTGACTCTAGGCATAGCGTGGACCCCAGTAAAGCTTTCCGTGTAATTTGTAAGGTCCCACCAAACTACCCAAAGCCATTGGGTCAACGTCTACTAGCAGCAGCAGAAGCGACTGCCATTAGGTTGAAGAAACCGGTCTTGTGCGCACAAAAGAACCTCGTACAAACTCTGCGCTTAGCTTGGCCAACGGCCTCTTAAATGCATGCATTCCCCCGCGCCATCTCGGTCCTCCCCTTCCCCTAGAACGGCTCTACCAAACGTTTACTGCCGCCTAACACACTGTTTCTTATCATCCTTCCCCCCTTCACACATTTTACACACTACACTTAGATGAACAGATGAACATTACTGATTGCACGTATTTTAACTTGCACCACGTTCCTACGTTCCCATATAACTGTACAGGCCCGACGAGAAGTTATCGAAGGCACATGTTTGCTGGCCAAATCTTCTTTTGAATCCTTTATTGGAAATTTTCGCAACTCCAAGACTAAGGGAAAAGGTTGCAAATTAGGTGCTTTCCTAGTTCTCCTCAAACTTGGAGCACTTTATAGACGAAAACTTCCAGAAGCTTATTAAAGTGTGGAATGATGTTACAAAAACAGAAGCTGGACAATACATTTACTTATAAGATGTCTAGGAGCATTCGCTTTCTATTTTCGGTGCACACTGCAAAACGGAACTGACCTTGGTTCCAAAGAGATGCAAAGGGCAAAGCTAGCACAAAAGCCTACCGCGCGACCGTCATTTCGATTGACATCACGAGATTTGACCAACGCGGAGTGCAGGTAGAAGTTGTGGGGCATGACAATGGCGCCAATGATGCCCACTGCCTGTTCTAGTTGTGGCCAACCGCAGTTTGGACAGGCTGGTACGAAGAAGCCCTCCAGAACCTTCGCTTGATCCGGCTTTACAACAACGTACTGTGTGTCGGAAGATGAGGTGCAAGTGGAGGGAGAGGAGGAGGAGGAGGAGGAGGAGGAAGAGGAGGAAGAGGAGGAAGAGGAGGAAGAGGAGGAGGAGGAGGAGGAAGAGGAGGAAGAGGAGGAAGAGGAGGAAGAGGAGGAGGAAGAGGAGGAAGAGGAGGAAGAGGAGGAAGAGGAGGAAGAGGAGGAAGAGGAGGAGGAGGAGGAGGAAGAGGAGGAAGAGGAGGAAGAGGAGGAAGAGGAGGAAGAGGAGGAGGAAGAGGAGGAAGAGGAGGAAGAGGAGGAAGGAGGAAGAGGAGGAAGAGGAGGAAGAGGAGGAAGAGGAGGAAGAGGAGGAAGAGGAGGAAGAGGAGGAAGAGGAGGAAGAGGAGGAGGAAGAGGAGGAAGAGGAGGAAGAGGAGGAAGAGGAGGAAGAGGAGGAAGAGAAGGAAGAGGAGGAGGAGGTGGAGGAGGAGGAGGAGGAGGAACGAAACAGAATATATTAGGGCAAGCGCATATTCTGATCCGAAATGTATCTGCTTGCTAACATGAAAAGAGATTATGGCTTCCGACTGTGCAGACTTTAACGTTTGTATTTCTTCCTACCGGACATTCGGTCAAAATGCCCGTGCCCGCTTCGAAAAGGTCTTAAGGGCCACTGCCAAGGAACACTTTGTGGGACTTCGTAGGCATGTAGTACAGACGCCCCAAAGTTACCACTACCTTCGCCGACCAGATGGTCACACTGACACCAGTCAGACGGGAAAAGTAATCAGGGAAAAGCAACTGTCTAAAAAAATGAATAAGAAATAAGATATGCTAACTCATAAGGTTAACTGCGATTCCATGCGATGTTTGACAAGTGTTGCACACTTTGATAATGAATAGACTATCTGAGTGTTTAGTATTTCGGGCAGTTTATCCACTTTTTCCATAAAACTCGCAGCAGCGGTGAAGGGTAATGAACCTGGCCCTCAGATCGCGGCTTATTCGAAGGGACCGGTCACACCGTTCAGTTCAAAGAGACCGGAATTCTCTTATGAGGAGACAGTCGCGTGAGCCCCAAACTGCTTGAGTTCTTGTTCTCCGACCAGCAATGGCCTCCCATTTATATTCTGTGCTGACGTTTTGCTAGGGCAGAGTAATTAGTCACGCGGGGAGGGCAAAGGCGACCAGCATTTCCAGTGACAGCGAGCTAAACGACCGCGTAATTATCACACCAAGAATTGATAACGAAGATGAAATCATGGCTCGGGTGCGGACTAACAAGCAACCACCGTGTCAAATATGAGCCTCAGCGACGAATGAAGATGCCGCTAATTATGTAGGCGTATGGTGGCTTGGCAACTTCGTCCTATAAAGACTGCGCTCCTTGGGCCTCTATTAGCCTTTTCTGCGACTGGTTCGAGTGGGAATCCGAAACCTCAGGTCAACAAAACTGTCGTTCCAACGATATGGTAGGAATTATTTTTCCGACCTCAAAATATGGTCTTAAAACGATGATATGCACTGACGTTAATTAAAAATTCGCTAAATAGGGTTTGAAAAGGACAAGACGCCGACCTAGGCTCACACTGAGTGCTCGGAGTGCCACAGGATATTGTTTTAGCAACCAGTAGTCAACTGCATCACGCATTTAATTATATTGGCATATGACAGTTCAACCGTAGCGTGTCCACTGCAGTGGCACATACGTGCGGTAGACAAACTGATCGGTTATTGAAAAAAATGCATTTTTCAGGAGACTCATTGAAAACATGAAACCGTAGTACGCAGGAGTTAAGACAGAAGGACATAGACATAGGCATTTTGGTAGCTTCGAAAGGAGTTTCCATAAATTCAGTGTTTTGTTTCCCATGAGAGCACGCATAGAAGCATAATCAACTAGAAGTGATCTGACAATAAGCCCGCGTTTACGCTTGACCCAACGTGGCTCGTTGCTGTGTACTGGACTATTTAGACTACAGGACTAAACTTCAGTTTGAACAGTCAGCCCAGTAGAAACTTATCGGGTTTAATTTATCAATCGGGACGGTTAGCAGAATGCTGATACTGCGCCCAGATAACTTTCATTGGACCAGAGAGGAGATGAGCGGATTGACTCTCTGCCTGTTACGTACACTACTGCGACGGTCGACTCGGTGATAACTATTCTCTCCTCCATCCCTCGACACCCCGCCAGCGTATCTGACACAGCCCAAACAACAAATTAGAGCAGTTGCGAAGAACGGCTTGCACTTTCCTCGGGCGTAGACGTGATGTGAGACGAATTGCGCAAATAAAAAAGACCTACTAATATGCCGCGGCAGCATTTCAAGGAGCTTTATTTTGACAATTCAGGTAGCGGGCGATAAATCTGCAACTGGCGTACAACAATGTGTCTACCTTTTAAGGAGAATATGTGATCAATTGCTTTGCTGAATAGACTGATTTAACATACCGAGTGCTTTGTTGTTTTGAAAATTTAAGTAGAAGACAATTTATTGTCGAGTGAAATTGAGGTGTTATTCACAAATGTTTGAATAAATAAGAAAAAGGCACATAACAGAGGTGAAAAAAGACACAAAACACAAATTTTCTCAGCAAAGGGGTACTTTTAATGAGCTGATGGTGGCTAAAATGTGGTGCTCCGAAAAACAGTAGGTCTTAGTGATATAAAAAGGAGTTTTAACTTTTACTTTAGGGTTCTATTTAAGAGAAACAACCACCAAACGACAATCAAACCATAGCTCCTCATACTAAACACGCTTTTTCGGCAACTTCGAGATTGGGCAGTATGTTATTACCGACAAAGACAAGGGAAACGAGAATCACCACGTCTGACTTATTAGTCATCACCAGCCAGTCATACACACACCCCCAGGTTTTGGTATCCCTGGGGCTCAAACTAAGAAGTTAAAGGCCCTAACCATAGAAGTACGGGCTCCTTGTTCCGCCGGTTGCGATCGGGTGTATAAGCAATGGTGTAGGGGCGCCCACCGATCACGTTACGGGACATACTCCGCCCGTTATGCCTCGGAGTTCACTCTCAAGCCCCGCTAAGCAACCGCACACCGGCTAGGGATATAGGCAGAATGTGACTTCTGTCAAAGACAAGGGAAACCGGAATGACCACTATGCACTTGTGTCACTAAGCTTGAGAGTTCGGCATGAATGGAGGCAAATGTCCGCATTCCAGGTGTGTGTATAAGTGAAGAAGAAGAAGAAGAAGAAGAAGAAGAAAAAAAGAAGAAGAAGAAGGTTGTTCGTTCACCAGAATCATGGCCTTATTCGTCTAAGCTTTCGAAATCTTACTGGAGTCCATCGTCAGAGATAAAAGAGCAACAGAAACGAGTAACATTTATAGGGGGGCAGGGGCCAATTAGACACCAGTGGCGCCAGTCCGGCATGACTACTTTCCCAAATATTGAAGACAGACTAATGAGGCCTGACTTCGATCCCTTGGCCCTGGTTTCGTTTACTAGTTTCATCAGAAAGGAGAACCTCCACGATGGTAACTTCCAGTTTTTTTAATAAACCAAGACACAATATTGGTTGTTTCGGTGCATCAGTCACCTTACATCTAGATGCAACGTCTCTCCACAATGTTTTAGGCGGGAAGAAGTGGACAAGGGAAGACGGGGTCTGCCTGCCAGGCAGGCTGACGGTTTTCAGCGGATACTGGCTGCAAAATTTATAAGCTCCTGGGTACGATGATTGGTCAGTTGCAGAACATTCAGCGACAATATTTTCAGGCGGGGACGGACGCCGATCAGCAGCTTAAAAGGTCACAAACTATAATGACATAATAACACAGCCGTTACGGTGCGCCGGTGAACAGGGCTTTATCTGTTACCCAACGCAACCTCGTAAGTCTAAGCTGGTTTACCAGAGGACACGGAGACGGCCCGGCCACCACGGCCCCCGCGCTTTCGTAAACCCGGTTCAGTGAGCCACCGACTAACCGGGATTTTACCGAGCGGTCATGCTCTGGTTAAAATCGCTGAGGACATCGAGTAAAGCAGCTTCCTGCTCATAAACTCCAGCATTAAAACTTGGGACTCGTAAATTCTCCCCACTCCTCCATGTGAAAGCTCATCCAGGAACTTTTCGAAAGAGTGAAATCGGCTACAATTTGCCTGGAACAAATTTACAACGGGCCTTTTTTCATCTTGGCAGTCAAATGTTTGATAGGATTGTCCTATGATAACCACGCTCTGACGTTGCAAGCCCAAAACATTCTAACTGCCATGGTAAAAAGCACTTGAGGTCGATTTGCTGGCATTGCTCAATTACCACCAGGAAAACAAGTGTTTTCGCAGTAAAGTAAATGTGCATAGATTCACAAAAGGCGCGAGTTCAGTTAAAGTACTGTTTACAAACACCCACCTCGTATCCGAAAGTCACAGCCATGATGGAGATAAGGAGGGCAAAGAAAGCCTCCAGTTTGCGAAGGCCATAATTGTCGATTAGTAGAAAGGTGAAAGTGTCGACGACGGTGATAAGCACGCCACCCCAGAGAGGAATCCGACCAACGCTGAGGAGATTTATTGCAATAGCAGTGCCGATAACCTCCTAAAAGAACAACAGGACATTGATTGAAAGGGAAATGCTTAAAGCCACAAGCTGCAGTCAAAAAAAGAATTTGCGGCATACCACTCTTTCGAGTACTGAAATACGTTGAGCAACGCACGAAACTGGTGACGTCCATTCGACGAGAACATAGATCGGTCTCTTACATAACTTTAAACTGGCGAATCATGATCTTAGATAAGATAATTCGATCAAAGCCCTTTTTCGGGTGTATTCGCTTTCGAATTAGCACATATCGTGAAAACTAGTTTTAACAACGCGAGCATTAAAAAGACCAATTTGGCATCAAGGCTGGTCGACCGTGCTTCCAAATAAGAACTATTTCAGCTCGTTTTATAGTTAAAATGGGCAAACGAGTGAACGATAAAAGTGTTTATACCAGGATAGGACACAAAGAATACTACTCTGTGAGTCCCTGTCAATGCGATTCTCAGCATGTACAACTACAACATTTTTACTGACTTCAGTTAGAGATCAAACAAAAAGACCTAACCACAAACGATGATTTGCAAAAAGAAATCGATATAGACCGAATCTTTGCTTCTTTAAAGACAGGTTAACTCTTGCGTTTTAATGGGCATACTGCGTGCTGTCTCACGACAAGCATAAAAAAAGGAGTTAAAAGAGTAACCGAAATCGGAAAATGTGAAAAGACGAATAATGGCGATTTTTAGGTTAATAGCGCTAAAACTGAGTATGGAAAGGTTACTATACTAATTTCCAGTGTCTTACGATGGATTTGGGTTATTAGCCTGAAAATTCAAGAGACAACTCATACCGTTACAGGTTGGGGGTTCAATTTTGGGTTCTTGCAGGCGCTAGATTGAGCCCCGGTTGAGATTTTCGACAGACCAGGGAGAGCAGGATGAAAATTTTTCAGCTTACTGGTCGTCATCAGCCTGCCATACCAAATTTCAGGTTTGAATGATTTGAAACTCGAACCCAGCACATACGGTTCTCGGGCGTTAGTAAACCCAACAACCGCAGCAGAGCCGCGAGCCTGTTGCGAATGGGACAGGACATTCACCAATTGGAGTTGCGGGACATGTTGATTCAAAGCGTTCGTGGTCAGCATTTTAAGGCGACTATTTTCAACTTGGAATATGGTTTCAAGGGGTGAAGAAAGGTAGGTTTGACAATAGAAGTGACCGTTTAATTGTGATGGAAAGCAATAAAGATCAGGCATGATGGAATCCGAAAAAAAGGATGTTGTGTTGACAGTTCGACAGTGAATTCTTCGAGGAGCACAGACGGTGGAGTTTGTGAGGCGGTGACAGTATGCAGCGTAATTTTGAAAAAAACATCCATTACCGACAGAGTCTTCCAAGCAGCTGATCCAACTACCTCGTAGAAACATATCGTGAGCTGAAGTGAAGATCTACAAGTATTCACATAGACATTAGTGTCCCGAGTGAAGGAGGTCGGTGAGACAAGCAACATATACGAAGGCAATCTAAAAATCGTAAGCGATGACGTCCATCGTGTGGTCAGTGAGCGCCAAAGCAGTGACTTGCGCGTGAGGCTCGGATCTTACATTTGCAGTTTTAAGGTCAGATCGCTGAAGAACTGACTAGTCCTGAAATGCGCTGCCTATCTCGTCTCCAGTCGGCCTAAGAAAGGATAGTTTGGACGTCGCGCTCTACTGAAGTACCAATTTTGTGTTTCAGAAAGGTGGTTGCAAACAGATTACTGGGAAATAAGCTTAAAACAGTTGAGATTGCGTAAGATCTTCTGCTACGGCGCCGTTTGAAATAGTTTCTGGTGAATTCTTGTCAGTAGAATATCGTGGTGTTATTCTGCTGCCCTATCCTCCTTGTCTACCTTAAGTGAATCCCTTTTCAGTCCGAATCGCAGACTATTGTAGTTTTTTGGACATCTGGGGTCTACAACGGAATAACAACAAACTACTGTGTAGGAGTTGGTCTACTGATTCACTCAAGAACCTCAGTTAAGAGTAAGCCAAAGATGGGATCGTGAAGATTAAGCCACTAACCTCCCGTCCATGCCCGCTTTCCTCACGTGAGGATACAAAGGTACTTAGTCAATAGCTTCTAATATGGACTGTCGTGCACACCATCGTTTCAATCTGAATATTCCTATTTTTGAGGATGAGCTTTCAGCAAAATTACTGATTATGTTAGGGCAGAACAGCACTATCTGGTTGGGACAGTGCCTCTATTAACGGCTGGTCTGATGATTGCTGTTTTAATGCAAATGCGTAAGTAGATATGATAGATTTCAAGCCCGAATTTCACCAATTTCCCTGTACGGTGAGTTGGGAGAACACATTTCCTGCGTAGATATTGCCCTAAGGGATAACCACTTAAAAGTTATCGGCAGGCTAGCTACAGCACGAGGCGGCTGGACGCACACAGTCCGTTGAAAACGCAGTCGTGGAGCAATTAATAAACAAATGCGATAGTATGCAACAGAGTAACCGCCGGTAGTTAAGGTCATCCGTTGGCGAACGGGTTGAAAGAGACTACGGAGTAGGGTGGGCTAAAGGACAGTGGCTGCATAGCACATGAACAATTATCGAACGGGCGAGTTAGGCGTCACGGTTAAACTTTCTCGGTTAGCTGACAAGGTTCTCAGTCGAGTTTTATAAATAAAGTTTTAGCCATATTTCAAGTTTAAATATTATTTAATAACATACGCGGCACTCTGCCGATTTCGTACAGTTTCACCATGCAAATGAGAGTTAATGGTTCGTAGAGGAAACTCTTTGGTCTTCGCTCGTTAAGTAGTTTTTTTATTGGATCACGATGCGTTTGTGAGGTAAATGCTGCGGCAGTTATCATCACCATTCGACTTCTACAAAGCAATCCAAAAAGCCCCCTATAGAGGACTCGACAGGCAATCTCATAACGCGTTCTTTGCTTATTCAGACTGGATGCCAACTAAAACACTGTCACGACCCAGTGGAACTTGGCGGCCAGTTGGAAAGTCCAAGCAGTCCTATACAGGCAAGACCGGTTACTATTTGATCGAGAGGTCAAAACTGTCCTAAAAATGACGCTAACCACGCTGACCTCGGTGCGTGGACGCTGAACATGCGGTCGAACCGCTATTTGGAACAAACCCCCCGCCCCCATCCGCCGCCAGCGACTTGTGTCATTCTGGCGGTCTGCAATGGTTGTTGTCCTTTAGACAATCTCCAACCAGAACTGAGGACGGCTATGGTCAAACAAAGTCGTCAGATACACCGTGCACGTCGTTCTTCTCAAAGACCCGTATCTTTGAGCAGGGACAGCTGAAGGAAGGAGAAGTGGGTCACTATCTACTGGAACAGACGCCACGAGAAATAACTACAAAATCAGTTTTGCCATTTGAAATGCATTGCCAGAAAGCTAATTCTCTTCTCACACAGAGTCAACGCACGTTAGTCGATTATTATCGATGACTTCAACGCATAAATCAGAGAGTTGTCTGGGTGGGATTAATTGGTTGTCATGGGGTAGCAACAGACTTCTAGTATGGACGCCATGAGCAGAACACAATCCGCGCATCATTAATACAGTATTTTGCCCTCCAGACAGGCGATGTGGAGTTATCCTCTCTTTCGCATCAATGGTAACGAACTACGTGTACATCAGGAGGCGAGACGCTGTGACGTACATTTAGCCAAGGCAGCATACAGCGCTGAATGACGGACTGGCTACCGCGTGGTTAACTCGAAGATGAGCCTCCACAACGCCCGAGCTAGGTACTATGCGCTATGAGTGGCGGCCTCGATGCTGAAAACTCCGTACACGTCGAACAATGGCGTGAGCAATTCGAGCAACGTTCTCCATTTCGATGATAACCCACCATCACCTCCATTTCCTCGTTGACGGACTTATATTCTTCGCCGACATGAACACTGTCGCGTTACCCTGTCTCCCAGACAGAAATGACTGACATGATATTGAGGCTGAGCAACAACAAAAACGGCCGTAGTTGAAGTCTGCGTCGACATTCGGGCGCCCTGGCCACGTGACGTGACTAAAGAGACGTCATGATACCGCTCCTGGGGACTGGGGCCCGATCAGCCCTGTCCTAGCTACTGGCTACCCGGCGCGTCCACGGGTGGCGGAGAGTGGAACGGCTTTCAGTAAAGGTTAGCTGCAAAATAAGCAGACTCTCGGGTCTGGCGAATAAGCAGACGCGGACCAGCAGCGACAGTGCTACCAGGGTGTGACGGGCTCAAGTCTGGCACACCAAAAGACTTTAAAAAGCCGCAAAGCCCGATGACGGCACTGTGACATGGCTAGTGTGAACCGCCATTAAATAAGTTCGATCACCCCCGTTGCCTTGTTGGTAGGCTCTTAAGCCAAAGCGCTAGAGACAAACTCGAAAAAAAAAAACAATCCAAACGGCTGTTTGGGGACCCGCCCGTACTCACAATCCCCAAGACACCTCATGAAATATGTCCGAATATAGTACTACGATCCATGCTACGGCGTCCGCGTGAACCGACGCACTCCGCAACCCTAGTTCAGTGGTGCGGACGAATAGTATCAGAATCGGACCCTTGGTATTGGATGCTGGAATGTGCGAACGTTCCTGGACTCTGTAACCCAAAGTCTGACGGCGTAGATGTGTGCTGCCTTTCAGAAGTCTGAATACCTAACTCAGACTCCTTGGAAATAAAGATCCCGGGAGCCAACTCACACCTCACCCTGTACCACAGTAGTTCTCACGAATTTTCTGATAGACATGCTGTGGCGATTGCTCTTTCGCAACAAGTGAACCGTGCACTGCTTGCTTGGGAACCAGCCAACAAACGGATAGCCTATGTGCGACTGAAAGGTTACTTCAAAAACATCTCTTTCGTCTCCGTGTACGCACCAACTTCCGTTGCCGAACAGCGCGACAAAGAGAGGTTTTAATCGCTACTGCAAGCCTTAGTTGAAAGACTCCCGCGCCGGGATCTGTTAATTATTGCTGGGGGCTGGAATGGCCGGACTGGACGTGTTGACTCCACTAACAGTCATCTTATTTGCCATTTTGGGCTTGGTTCTCGATGTGAAAATGGTGAGAGACCCCTAAACTTTGCTGATCAAAACAGACTGTTTGTCATGAACAGGGGCTTCCAGCACCGCAATAAACCCCTACTGACCTGGTATTTAAACGACGGTCATACGGCCAGTCAGATCGATTACGTCCTAGTCAGTTCACGCTTCCGCAGCTGGGTTCATGATAGCAGATCGATGTGTGGTGCCGAGACTGGTAATGCCTATGGGTCCGACCATGTTCTCGTCCGTATAAGCTTGAAAGTGCACCTATCATCCGCACCCAAAATGTCACGTGCTAGACGCCTCGATGTCGCCAAAATCCAGCAACCCGGCACTGCCGAGGCCCTGAACAGAGAAATCCGGTCTTGTTTTATTACCCGAGAAGACGGAGAAGGCAGGAGTGAGCGGTCATCACTGAAGGCATTAGTCTATGGGGCAGTTGAGAAAAGCCTTGGGTTTACTCAGCGACGCCCCAGCGGAAGAACCCTGCAGTTGTCTGCCCAGACGGCTCGAGCCAGGTCCCGCAACGATGCTTCCTTCCGCAAACGCCGAAAGATGACGGCAAAATCGGCTAGGGAAGACCGGAAGAAATATTGGGCTGCAAAAGCGACTTCGGTGGAGCAGGCCTCAAACGTAGGTGACACTGGGAAACTACCAAATTATCCGCCAAGTTGGTGGTAGGCACTCTACACTGAGCGGCTCTGTTCGTGACGTGAATGGCAGCTTTATTGATGAAAACCCGGCCAAGGTCGAGCGCTGGCGTGAGCACTTCGAGAACCTTCTCAAATTCTATACCGAGCCCATAACCCCCTTACCACGTGCAACGGAGTCTCCTCCCTCTCCTGCCTATGCAGTGTCATGCGACCCACCTTCTGAAGGAGAAGTCGCCATAAGAAAGTTGCACAACAACACACTGAAGCCCTGGCTCCATGAAGTGATTGTACAAGCATGGAAAAAAGAGGTTTTACTGATGACTGGGGCTCAGGTATCCTTGTACCTGTCCCCAAGAAGGGAGACAAAACGAGATGCGAAAACTACCATGTCATAAGTCTTACCGACGTTGCTGCTAAAATCTTCGATATTGTCATTCTCAGGCGATTCCAGGCTGTGCGCGACTCTAGGAAGAGGCCCAACTATGCCGGAATCCGTGCTGGGCGTGGATGTGCGGACCAAATATTCACACTAAAAAGCATCCTTGAATCCCGCCATAGTTACCAGTAGGCGACGGCCGTCTGCTTTGTCGACTTCGCCACCGCGTTCGATTCCATCCATTGTGAATCCTTATGGCGGATAATGGCACTAGATGTTCTACCATCGAAAATCATCGCATGATCAAGGCCTATTACAGCTCAAACACTGTGCGAGTTTTGGTCCATAACAACCTTTCACAAGCATTCGATATCCGGTCTGGCGTTCGACACGGTTGTATTTTGTTGCCCATCCTGTTCAACTACGCTATCGACTGGATTCTTGAAAAGGCCCGGCATAAAGAGGACGATGTTGAGCTTGCACCCGGACGCCGGCTGGCTGATCTCGGTTACGCAGACGATATCGCCTTACTAGCTTCAAACTTTGGTGATCTGTAGTCTATGGTGTCATGGGTGATTGAAGTCGCTAAATCGGTCGGCTTGTCCATAAACGCGGAGAAGACTAAAGTTTTTTTAAGCTGCATCCTTGCCCAAGAGAAAGCACCTCTCGAGGTTGATGGCTGTCAACTTGAAGAGGTGGACAGTTTCAAATACCATAGGGCGAGGTTGCTGCCGAATGAACAGAGTAAGGATGACATTGTCTGCCGAATCGATGCTGCTCGTCGGCTTTTCTCAAGCCTTAGAAAGTGCCTGTGGACACGACACGACACTTCTATCGCCATAAAGATTCGCGTATACCGTGCGTCTGCCTGGTTTGTCCTTCTCTATAGCTGTGAATGCTGGGCTACACGCGTGGAAGATGAGCGAAAACTGGAGGCATTTGACCACCACTGTTTGAGGGCCATCCTCCAAGTGAAGCACACAGACTTCGTCTCAAATGAGACAGTCCGCACTCGCTGTGCAAACATCGCAAGGATATCCCGAGCCATCCAAGAACGACGACTAAGGTGGTTCAGGCACGTTCTTCGTCGCCCACCTTACGAGCTCAGTGGTACTACCCTTGAACCAACCCCACTACCTAATCGGAGACGTCGAAGAGGGAGTCAGTTCAAAACCTGGCTCGACACAGTTCGTCAGGATATGGAAGTTGCTCTTGGACCTTCGGTATTCGGCGTCCGTCGTTGGCGAAGTGAATGGATTGAACTGTGCAAGTCTGCTGCCGCGTATCTTCACGAGTGGAGGAGCAGAATCCATGACATAATCGAGGCCGGCTGGATCAGGCATGATCGCAGCCGCAACAACCAACCAACTATCCCTGTCCTCAAAAAGGGATAAGTTTAAGTCTGAGAACTGCGGCAGGTTAAGCCTCTTTGGCATTACTGCAAAGGCACCTGAAACTGCAATTCTATTGCGGATTCTGTGTACATGGCTCTATAAAGATACCCAACCAAGACGGGTTCTGAGCTGGAAATGGATATATTCACGTTTCAGCGCATTGTTGGACTTCTTCATCTCTACCAGAAACCGGCGGGCGCCCGCTCATTGAAGGTAACTGTGGCCGACAGTGGATCTAGACGATGAGCCAGCAAAAAAAGCATCTTACTGATCAGGGCCTTCGTTCGCTCCACCACTGCTCTAAGTGTCGACATATAGAAAGTAGTTGCGAGTGGATAAAACCGCCAAGCCTGTCGGTTTATCCATCAACGATGGGGAAGCTCAAAGTGTCCTTGGGCTGCATGTCTGACAAGGGGAGGTGCCTTACGGAAGTAACTTACGCGAACTTCAAAAAGTGAATATTTTCGTGTAACTCGGGGTGAAGGCACTGCTGAATTGACAGAGTTTGGAGGACACCTACTCATGAATCGATGCCACTCGCGTGGCTTTGACAAGCCTTAGAAGTGTTTATCGAACGGTCGCACTATCATCATGACGACAAACATCTGCGCGCATCTGCTATCTGTCCGGGCAGTCCTCTCGTACACCTAAAAGGGCTGAGTTATGCGCGTCTTACACGAAATAAAATTAGAGGTGCTTCAATACCGTTGTCTGAGAATCATCCTTTAAGTGAGTTTCAAAGATGTCAGTTTGAGTTCCACACGACCTGCCGGAAATATTTCCGGCCATCCAAGAAAGACACTTGAGGTGGTTTGGGTACGATCTTTGTCTTCAGTTCTCTGAGTAATGAGAAATCCCTTCACGGTCGCCATCACTGCCATCCCAATAGTCGGTTTCGTGATCAGCAAAGTTGTCTTTATAACAATTAAACTGGTTTAATGAACTAAGATTGTGAGACAGTGACGTTTCGTGAGAGAAGCCAGCTAACCACGCTGACTCTCATGACTTCGTATATAGGTAATCCAATTTACCTAGCCCACGATTAGCAGTCCTCACCTGTCATCATCTTATCACTAGTTAAAGGATTCAACCGTGGTATGCCTGCAGGCAACAGTTTTGTGCATCAGACGCCATATGTCCTAATAAACAGAATTGTCGATGAAAAATTCACCCGTTAATCCTAAGGGGAGACGAAGCAACGCATTTAACTATTTTCACGTTCCAGTTTACTGAAATAGCTCACAGTAAGAGCTCACTGTGTAAGCCGTTCGTGAAAGAATAAACGCACATCAAACAGTTTAGGCTGGAAAAATGGCACATAGAGAAAACCAACATATGCAGCTGAAGGGTGATTATCAAGTGCCGCTTCGAAATCTTGAGGTGTTCAAGCTACATATGCTGACAGTTATAGCGTTTGTAATTACTTTTTACCTTCTAAATTCAAATAGTGTAAAGACTTAAATTCCTGACAGAGGGGCGGCGTTTTGTGGAAATTCCGTGTGTAGGGGAAGGATCGACTAGCTTCGAAAATTAACTTTTGCAGAATTAAAAACTTAGCTAAAAACAATGGTTTATCGTCAGGAATTCAGTTTTTCGTTGACTTAAGACAAGAAATGAACGTTTGGATACTGGGATTCAGCTGCTGCTCGGCGTTTTCTGCGAGCAGAAAAGGTGAAAAATTAATACAATTTCAGAACACCAAATAAATTAGTCACAGTTGTAGGGAAATGATCGTTTAGAGTGAGCTGAATTTTGGGGCTCCCAATATAACCCAAAAAAATATACAAAGATGGTCTTTAGCTCAAGGGTCTCATACAATTTGGGGATTGACCCTATAAAGTCATGTCCCGGACACGTAACTCGCTGTCTTTCACTCCATAATTTCAGAAACCATTAGCTTGGAATTTAACTGCAGTTCATACACTAGGAAAAGACATAGAAAACGCTGGGGGAACCACTGAGGAGCCGAGCCTCTCACAGTTGCTCATAGCTAGTACCTATGTTGGGAGTATGTTATAAACCACTGCGGGTTCGAGCCTCGGATGGCACAATACCTGAGGTTGGGTATGGTTGGCTGATTACGGCTAATAAAACAGAAATGGCTATTCCAGTCTCCGTTGTCTTTGTCGGCAAACTAGCCAGTGTGTGGATGCTGGCGAAGCTCGAGAGTGAGCCCTAGAGCACAACGGGACGAGTGAGTCCTGTAACCGATCGGTGAGCGCGTACTTACCATACGAACAGATGGTCGGTTATGACCGTCAAACAGCCGTCCGCGTTTTGCATGTTTCACTCTCAGCGTGCTATCTATGCATTATATGTGGCATGTTTCCTATGACACAACATTCGTTGTCGACAGTAGCAAACTAGCGAGCGGGCATGATGGGATGGAGCAAGACCCTGGCCACGGGCCCGTTGTACTGTTACACGCAATGATAATAGGTCGCGGGTTCGAATCTCCGGCAATTCACACCTGGGATTGGGTATGACTGGCTGAGGACGGCTAATAAGCCAGAAATGACCATGCCGGTCTCCCTTGTCTTTGTCAGTGCCATCTTCTACCTATTGCACTATTCGCTATGCGACTGTCTGCGATGGATCTAGATTGAGTACCAAGGCATAGCGGGACGAAAGAGTTTCGTAACCAGATCGGTGAGCGGCGCAATATTATAATATATATGAAAAGTCTACGTGCACGGCTCACTGACTTGCATCGACCTTAAACAAATAATAGCTTATCCATGTCGATCTGGATGCACATTATGAAGGTCTACGTCGTAGACCTGAGCCACGGGCTCGTTGTTTTGTCGGTTGTGGCTCAATGGTAGAGCGTTCGACTCATATACCAAAGGTCGCGGGTTCGAATCCCAGGTGTGTCACACTTGGGATTGGGTATGACTGGCTGATGACGGCTAATAAGCCAGAAATGGCCATTCCAGTCTCCCTTGTCTTTGTCGGTTCCATTTCATCATATGCTACACGTCGCTATGCGACCGCCTGCGAGGGCTCTAGCCTGAGCTCTAGGCCACAACGGAACATACATGTTCCTTAAGCAGATCGGTGAACCCCACACTATCATATATATATATATATATATTGAAGAAGACGGGAAGGCGTTCTCTGGGACCAGAATTTTATTCATCCGACGTTTCGAACTCTCACGCGAGCCCATCGTCAAGGAATAAAAGACTGTACAGCTCAGTGCTTATTTAACTCACCTCTGCCGAGTATGACCTTCATAAGCGCCATTGATTTGTTCGCGCAGGGCCTGATATGCAGCTGGCAGATCGATATGTCTATTGATCGATTCCGCGGTCGAGTGCCACGATTCCTGCAGCAGGCGTGAAATTCGGTCGTCTGACTGGCCCAATATTCTCACGCTGCCAAAGTCAAAGTCGTGCTCTGGCGAGGATGCGTGAGCGGCTACCAAGGAGAGTTTATCCTTCCTTCTCACAGCGAGCTCGTGCTCGTGCATTCTCGTGCAAACCCGTTTACCGGTTTCGCCAACATAATTTGCTCGACCACAACGGCAGTCTATCCGGTAAATGACGCCAGATTTTTTTGGTTGAGGGGATTGGGTCTTTAGGTTGCATGAGTTGCCGGCGGATTGTCGCTTCCGGTCTGTGAGCCACGCCAATCCCAAATTCGCTCACTAGTCTAGCAAATTCTTCGGATACACCAGTTATGTAAGGTATTGCACGCCAGTACTTCGGTTTTGGCTGCCCCTTCGGATTTATTCTCTTGGCCTCTCGCCTGCATTTCTCAACAAAACTCCCAGGATATCCGTTGACCGTGAAGAGTTTCCGCAGAAACTGTACCTCGGCCTTCTTGTCGGCTGGTTCGGTGCAATGGGTTTCCGCTCGACGGTACAGTGTTCTCACACAGCTGCGTTTGTGCGAGAGGGGTGGTTGCTAAAAATAACTCAGAATTCGAGAGGTATTCGTCGCCTTCCTGTAAACCGTCGTTTTGAGTTCTCCATCGCCCTTTCTGTATACCAGCACGTCGAGAAACGGCAACTGACAGTCTTTTTCTTCCTCCATCGTGAACTGGATGTCGGGGAAGATCGAGTTCAGATTCTTTGTGAAATCCCCAATTTTTTCGCGACTGATGATGACAAATGTGTCATCAACATACCGCACCCACAATCATGGTCGATAGTGGTCGAACGCCAGTGCCTCCAGTCTCTGCAATACTGCTTCAGCAATCAGGCCGGACAACGGCGACCCCATCGGCGTACCTTTGACCTGTTCGTACACGGTTCCATTAAAGGTAAAGAATGTGTTCAGACAGTGTTTCAGGAGGTCGACAAGGTGCCTCATTTTGAGTTTTGTATCCGCCTCGTTATAGTGCTCTTCTAGCAGGGTTTGTATGGTTTCGACTGCGAGATGTTGTGGGATGGAGGTGAAAAGTGACGTCACATCGAAAGATACCATCACTTCTTCGTCCGTAAGTCGAATACCCTGTAACTTTCGTATAAATTGTTCAGCTGAGTGGACGGTTGTCGTGGAACCCTGGGTTAGAAACTTGAGACGTTGAAACAACCACTTGGCTAGACCAAACGTTGGGGTGCCTCTTAGAGAGACGATCGGCCGTAGGGGGGTTCCTGGTTTGTGGACCTTGGGGAGGCCATAGAATCTCGCGAGCGCTGTGTCCTTTGGTTTCATCTTTTGAAAGTCAGTCTGTGTTATTGCTTTTGACTTCCGAAGACTTGCCAGGTCTTTGTTGATATTGTTTACTAGCGTCTTCATCACGTCATCCTCGCGAGGTATATAGGCAGTTCTATCGCCCAAGAGTGCCTCAACTTTGTTGACGTAGTCCTCTTTGTTCAAAATTACAGTCGACCGTCCTTTGTCTGCTGGAAGTATGACAATGTTTTTGTCGGCCTTTAGCGTCCTAAGTGCTTCAGTTTCTGCTTTCGGGAGCGTCTTGCGTTTTTTGTGGGATATCAGTCTGGAAGATATTCGCTGTCGTAGCAGATTTCTGCTTTCCTCGGTAATTGGGGCCTCGCGAATGACCGATTCCGCAGCTGCAATGAAGTCAAGTGGTTGGGCATCCATGGTATTGAAACATGCATCGTGGCTCAGGACTTTTACCTGCTCTGCTGTCAGTTGTTTGGAGGAAAGGTTGTGCACGACATTAGCATAGCAAATGTTTGCATTATTTTCGCTCAACGTGGTCAATTTCTGTGTCAATTTGGCGTCACGTGCATCGCGAATGCGTCTGGCACTGAAAGAAATGCGTGAGAGTTCGAAACGTCGGATGAATAAAATTCTGGTCCCAGAGAACGCCTTCCCGTCTTCTTCAATACAATTACCTGGGCCTCGCATATTCTCGAACATTCGGAATACATTCGGGCGCGAAGCGCTTAAATCAGCACGTCGTTGGGAATCCTTTTCCTGTCGACAAGCTTCAACGTACGCTCAACTGAGGTTCCTACACAGGTGCCTAGACTCCAACACTCTGCCGAGATGCCTCTCGTATAAATCGCCAGTCAACACCGAGCTAGGTAGACGAACGGTCTTACAACACGGACGCCGAATGATTCGGGTCTTAATTCAGGATTGTCATCTGCGTCTGCGCAAGTATAAAGCAACAATCGAGGAGGAACAAACCAAATGCTCAACGATTCTTGGAGAAGTGCTGACAAATGCTTTGCACCGTAGCATTTCTTTCAGTGCCAGACGCATTCGCGATGCACGTGACGCCAAATTGACACAGAAATTGACCACGTTGAGCGAAAAATAATGCAAACATTTGCTATGCTAATGTCGTGCACAACCTTTCCTCCAAACAACTGACAGCAGAGCAGGTAAAAGTCCTGAGCCACGATGCATGTTTCAATACCATGGATGCCCAACCACTTGACTTCATTGCAGCTGCGGAATCGGTCATTCGCGAGGCCCCAATTACCGAGGAAAGCAGAAATCTGCTACGACAGCGAATATCTTCCAGACTGATATCCTACAAAAAACGAAAGACGCTCTCGAAAGCAGAAACTGAAGCACTTCGGACGCTAAAGGCCGACAAAACATTGTCATACTTCCAGCAGACAAAGGACGGTCGACTGTAATTTTGAACAAAGAGGACTACGTCAACAAAGTTGAGGCACTCTTGGGCGATAGAACTGCCTATATACCTCGCGAAAATGACGTGATGAAGACGCTAGTAAACAATATCAACAAAGACCTGGCAAGTCTTCGGAAGTCAAAAAGCAATAACACAGACTGACTTTCAAAAGATGAAACCAAAGGACACAGCGCTCGCGAGATTCTATGGCCTCCCCAAGGTCCACAAACCAGGAACCCCCCTACGGCCGATCGTCTCTCTAAGAGGCACCCCAACGTTTGGTCTAGCCAAGTGGTTGTTTCAACGTCTCAAGTTTCTAACCCAGGGTTCCACGACAACCGTCCACTCAGCTGAACAATTTATACGAAAGTTACAGGGTATTCGACTTACGGACGAAGAAGTGATGGTATCTTTCGATGTGACGTCACTTTTCACCTCCATCCCACAACATCTCGCAGTCGAAACCATACAAACCCCTGCTAGAAGAGCACTATAACGAGGCGGATACAAAACTCAAAAATGAGGCACCTTGTCGACCTCCTGAAACACTGTCTGAACACATTCTTTACCTTTAATGGAACCGTGTACGAACAGGTCAAAGGTACGCCGATGGGGTCGCCGTTGTCCGGCCTGATTGCTGAAGCAGTATTGCAGAGACTGGAGGCACTGGCGTTCGACCACTATCGACCATGATTGTGGTGCGGTATGTTGATGACACATTTGTCATCATCAGTCGCGAAAAAAATTGGGGATTTCACAAAGAATCTGAACTCGATCTTCCCCGACATCCAGTTCACGATGGAGGAAGAAAAAGACTGTCAGTTGCCGTTTCTCGACGTGCTGGTATACAGAAAGGGCGATGGAGAACTCAAAAACGACGGTTTACAGGAAGGCGACGAATACCTCTCGAATTCTGAGTTATTTTTAGCAACCACCCCTCTCGCACAAACGCAGCTGTGTGAGAACACTGTACCGTCGAGCGGAAACCCATTGCACCGAACCAGCCGACAAGAAGGCCGAGGTACAGTTTCTGCGGAAACTCTTCACGGTCAACGGATATCCTGGGAGTTTTGTTGAGAAATGCAGGCGAGAGGCCAAGAGAATAAATCCGAAGGGGCAGCCAAAACCGAAGTACTGGCGTGCAATACCTTACATAACTGGTGTATCCGAAGAATTTGCTAGACTAGTGAGCGAATTTGGGATTGGCGTGGCTCACAGACCGGAAGCGACAATCCGCCGGCAACTCATGCAACCTAAAGACCCAATCCCCTCAACCAAAAATCTGGCGTCATTTACCGGATAGACTGCCGTTGTGGTCGAGCAAATTATGTTGGCGAAACCGGTAAACGGGTTTGCACGAGAATGCACGAGCACGAGCTCGCTGTGAGAAGGAAGGATAAACTCTCCTTTGGTAGCCGCTCACGCATCCTCGCCAGAGCACGACTTTTGACTTTGGCAGCGTGAGAATATTGGGCCAGTCAGACGACCGAATTTCACGCCTGCTGCAGGAATCGTGGCACTCGACCGCGGAATCGATCAATAGACATATCGATCTGCCAGCTGCATATCAGGCCCTGCGCGAACAAATCAATGGCGCTTATGAAGGTCATACTCGGCAGAGGTGAGTTAAATAAGCACTGAGCTGTACAGTCTTTTATTCCTTGACGATGGGCTCGCGTGAGAGTTCGAAACGTCGGATGAATAAAATTCTGGTTCCAGAGAACGCCTTCCCGTCTTCTTCAATACAATTACCTGGGCCTCGCATATTCTCGAACATTCGGAATATATATATATATATAATGTTGTAGTGAAATTCGAGAAGAAAGCCATATACAACATAAAATGCAGTCTGGATTCATGTATAGCATGGTAACAATAAAAGATTAAAGAAGAAAATGAATATTGCAAAGGCGAAAAAAATACCTGCATGTCGGAGCCAATGATTGCGATTTCTACCATAATCCAGAGCAGAATGCGAGCAGGTGGAGAATATTCCTGATAACAGATTTCGGCTAAATGTTTTCCCGTCACAACTCCTAATCGGGCGGCCAGTCGTTGCATAAAGAGCCCCATCAGAGTGGCAAAGAATAAAAGCCACAGGAGCTGTCAATTTGATTAAAAAGGCCGACTGATTGTAGAGATTTGTAAGTAAATTAAAATTTAAAGCACTTGAAATTGCATGGGCACAAACTTGAACGGACTCAACGAGTCTGTTCGGGTTTTTCTAGATCTTTAAAGTGTCAATAAACGGCTTGCTTACCCGGTAGTTGGCAACTGCACCACTCTGTAGATCAGACTCAATATTTCCAGGATCAAGGTAGGCAATGCTCATAAGGAAACCAGGACCAGTAAAGGCCCAAAGCGTGCGGAAATTGAAGCTTCGCCAAACCTGTGTTTAAAATGAATTCCATTGGTAAAACTGCTTTGCTGTTTCAACTGTACCAGAAAAGGTGTCATGTAATGGCCCTACTAGGTAACTGATGAACCGGAATTTACGAACAATAAAACCAAATATGGTTTAACAAATGTTCATTAAAATCTAAGCAAAATCTACTAGGGTGGGACAGATAGAAGCATCTACTCTATTTGTAGTAAAAAGTACTTAATATAAGGGGAAAGTTGCATTTTCCTAACTAAAAAGGCGTAAACTTGGGAATTTCTTAGGAAATTACTTGCAAAACGAGAAGTTTTGAATAAGTAGGAAGACGAACTGAAAACAATGAAGATTTTCAGGTAGACGACTATGCGAGGAGCATCATATCATGGAAAAATACGCTCTTGATTGCGAAATCATTTCATGAATTTCCTGTGAGCACCTACAGTTTTCACGGTATAGAAGAATAACCATTTTTAGAAAAGGTGGGAGTATCTAAATATAATAAAGTAGGTTTACGTAAAAAAGATGCGAAACCAAGTGCTTGTTTTTAGTTCCCTTCACGGAATAAATCTCAGACTAGTTGTCCAAATGCAAATGAACTTTACGAAACTTCGTAGGATCTGGGCATAAACCTCACTAAATCAAAGGTAAAAGGTTATAAAACACTGTTTCGCCTTCATAGCAGATGCTGCCACGTGAAATCTCGCAATTGATTCAACTGAACTGTTCTGGAAGCTTTCGAAGTATAAAATGTTGCATGTAAAGCAGCTCCTTTAAATCGACTAATGGGAATAATTTGTCCGGAATAGCCTTTAACCCTCGTATGCTCATCTTTGTTTTGTGCACTAAATGTGCCTTAATGTGTATAGAAGAGTGCTTTTTATTCGAAAAATTGTCGGTTTTTAAGCAGGGTCGGGTATTCGCTTCTCCGTACCTGATGTACGTGTTAGATGTTATAGCAGCAGTAATATCTTCATTCACTGTAGTAATTGTAATTGCTGGTACCAAATTACATCTGTCAACGGCAGCATTATGAGACCAGAAAATCTGCACCGGTTCTGTGAAACCTGCACGAAAGGTTTAGTTAGCGAAGTTGATAAGGTCAGTGATACCACTGACATATGAAAACAAGTCAAACTGTTAGCATCCACTGTTGAGCAGATAAATGTTCCAACATCCAAACATAAAAGAATATAACAGGGTAAATGGATTCAGGAAACCATTCGCAGCCAGAAAAAGCTGTTTACTGAACGCCTGTGCAGCAGAGAAAGCGCATTACAACGTGACCTCACGTGCAGCTAAGGCAGATGAACATGAGGCCGTAATTACCAGTCTCTGTTACTGCACATATGCAAAAAGGTACAAGCCGGCAAAAGCCGAGGCTCTACCTAAGAAACGAGTGTTACGAACGACCGGAAAGACGAGAAACGCAGAGTACCTTCTTAATCCTAACCGCACGACAAGTCGGCAACATTTTGACAGAAAGGATCCCACAAAGCAAATGTGAAGATGGTCCCTAATAGTTTAATCAGTACCGAAGTCGGTAAATGGAGCGACCGCGTGGAACTCCCGGAACTCAAGGTCTGCTGCCTACTAATGGGTGAGGATAGCAATAAATCATCACTCACAAAGGTATTAAACCCAAAATTTACTATCTGAAAGCAACATCTGCGTCTTCCAAAAAGTCAAGGCTCAGTTGAAAAATAAAAAGGACAGGAGGCTGTATACCGTCGGATTCAATCTCAACCAGAAAAAAAATGACCAAGTGTGTCAGTCAAAGCTGAATTCTTCATTTATTACCTGACACTCTGAACTAGGTCTCAGGAAATATACACCCAGAGTCGGTGTCAATAAATCAAAACTTCTGTCAGGAGAGAACCGGCGCCGCTGTATGTTCACAAACGCATGTACCCTAAAAAATGAGTTTGCAAAACCTATTAATTTTTAGTATGTAAGAACTAACACCTGGGTATACCGGAAACCCGGCCAACTTCCGAATTAGTAGACTCAGGAGTGGTTATCGACAGTTAGTCCACCTTTAGGAAAGACCTACCAAAATAATTTTTCTAGGGGAAAAGGTTCTACATACTTTAAATCTCATTCAATCTATTGTAATGCGTATAGTCATGGAGAAATTTCTACTTTCTGGGCGAGCATAAACCTAAAATCCCCAGCTAGTCTGGCCTGCTTGAAGGACAAAATGCCCAACCACACCATAACAAACCACCTGGAAAGGAAAAAGGTGCTGCTGTATTTCTAAACCCCAGTAAAGTCTTCCACACAGTGAGCCGCTGACAACCTACTGTGGTGTATAATGGTTATAATGCAGCCGTAAACGCAGTCAGCTGAATCACAATTAATCTGCGTTATTGGACATGAGGTTTCATAACGAATGCCGAAGATGGGGGTTGCGCGTGCCCAACATTGGCACGCGTATGTGCAGGCTCATGCCGCACCCCGCTCTCTCACTCCGTGGGAAATTATTCGTCTGCGCCCAGCCCCATCTCCGGTCTTCTTGACTATGTCTTGACACCAGGCACAGGCAGGTAAGGGAAGAAAGAGAGTGCGGTAGGTGCTGTGCAAGTCTAATATCACTTAAAACTATTTTGTGCACAAGTCACTGTCCCTGTACCACCCTTCTGTGGAGCATACGGTGGAAATCCTCGGATTACGACGGTCGAACTGACATGGAGAGGACTGCAACCAGTTAAAATGTTCAATTAATTTACAGTCTTTTGATCGATTTGCCCAAACTATTGGACTTCATATTGATTGAACTGTAGAATTTCCCCGTTTTCGTTCGTTTTCATATCATACTCGGAATAATAAGTGGCAGCTAAGTCCAAGAGTGAATCATAGTCATCACAATTCACCTTCAAAGTGGAGAAATAATACTTTTCAGAAAGCTTAACTAGCGACCCTGGGAGACAATTTACTTTGGTCGTCATTCAACGCTCAGACTGAACCGTGCGTGAGTTACTACGTTTATAATGTGCATTCATCTATGACACTCCCACTCCATGGGATCCCAGTCGGGTGTGGTCGCACGCCTAGGGGGCGGTTCCGGCCGCACTAGCCACCCGCGCCTCTCCCGCCTCCGGTCTTCTTGCCTTGGTCATGACATCGTGCCCAGGTGGGGAAGGGGGAGAGATTGCGGCGTATGCAGCACACGTCTACTTATATACTTCACGCACAAGTTGCTGTACCTACGCCATCTTGCTGTAGAGCACACAATGGACATCTTCGGATGCGACTGTCGATTACGATGTGCTTGCAGGAGCTCATGTAAGCTCCATCCATTTCTCCGTTATCTGAAGTGTTGGCTAGTGCAACAATGGCTCGAGGCGGTGTTGGATTGAGTGTTGCTCGGTATGGCACGGCCGTCAAGTCGAATTGGTGGCGAAAAAGTACTTTGCTGCGACTGCAGGCCTCCGCCTAACTCATGAAATGTCTATATCACAATTTGAGGTAGTAGCAAGGCCGGCATTATAAGGTGTTAGTTCTGTTTGTTGTATTAAATTGATGAACAAAAAGTTGTTTGTTAATAAAGAGATCACTTCAGATCAGTTTATTCATTGGAAAACGGGGCTAAATGGGGCAAATCCGACGTTTTTTCCTATCCAGGAATTTTCCTACGTTATTACAAGCTACAGGTCAAAACATTTTGCTTTTATGCGCAATACGATGAATGAACATTAATATAAGCCGGAAACATTTGGAATATACCCCTTCGGAGAACGGAAAATTTATTTTTGTTTTCACGAAAATCAGGTGAATGCAAGTTTGAGAGCTTACATTGTTTTCGGAAAAATGATGACATATTTAGTTTAAGAAATCAAGTTTTACAAAGTTATGACGTTTTGTACCAAATAAAACGCTGGAATAAACTTTTGTGAATGAACTTTGCATTACCACACCGATAGTTATGACCTTAAACTCGCATATATACGAGACGCGATGATACACCGCGACGTTTCATATTCACGGCGTACGCGAAGCCTGAAAAGACAATTTCGGTCTGCAAATGACTATAAATGAATAAGGAAACTTGAAACGGAAGAGGCAGAAAATTCACATTTTATCGCAAATTTTGAGTATACATTCTACCACTCTCTTGTGTGTTTGAAAGCTTAGAACTAGACTGAGAAGTAAGCAAAGAGATCAAAAAACGCTCCAATATAAAGAGGAAAGAGAGTTCTTTAATTTTCAACAGAAATTGTATCCCTACTTTTCAGTGAAGTCGAAAATTTGGTTAAACGTCCCAGTTTTTTCATGACTTCCCTTTGAAAAAACGTTGATTACACAGGAATTCGACAGTGAAACATCTTATTAAAACCCTTTTTTTAAAAAGGTAAGTTATTATAGGAAATTTTTAAAATAATTATAGGCCTATATTTTCCCAGCTTTTGATGTGGACGTTCATTTTTCATGGCAGCGAGTTTCCATGTTTAAGTGAGTCTGCAAATATAACCCATACGGCCGCCTGCATTAGAAAGAATGCCCAAAAAATCACTGTTTCGGTAAATGCCTTAAATAAATATGTTATTTTGAGGGTTTTACCAAACACATCGAACGGAATGTACATTTATGAGCAGTTGACTGAAGGCACTAAAAATCGTAAAGAATTCACCACATTTTCAAAGAGTATCTGCAACTCAATCGTAATAGAAACCCGAAATATTTATATAGAAATTTAACAATAGAATAGTTATGTCTATATATAAAACCAAATGGTTCGTTTACGACTGCACCTGGCGATTCTATCTAAATTTATTAGTCATCGACCGACCTGTGAACATGTAAAGCTTATGAAATATTATATTCATGTGACGTCCCTATCGGCGCAATGAAGCGAATATCCGTCACCTTTGTCAAACGCATCTAAGACAATGTACAAACGGAAGAAAACTACCAATTCTTGTGGAACGGTGTTGGAATATACAATTTCATGTTAGGCCAGTTTGATGACGGCCATACTTTACGTTGCGCTTAATCTGGAGGAATATGTGTGTGCAAAACTCTGAAAACGACTATTTTTCTCAAAAGCAATTCAGCTTTTTCTGCTTTATTCCTCGTTTAATCTGCATGGACAGGCTTCCTATACATCAGATTTCATAAGTTAGGACACCTGTAACCTTCCAAGTAGGCATTCGAGGCTACGTCAACTGATCTGCAGATCAAAATGAGGTGTTCAAAAAGGAAGTTGATAGAGTCACTGCTCTTTCTACCTCGTAAATAAAGGATCTGACCAGAGGCCAGACATGTGACTGGGCTCCTATCCTGGTCTTGTTAGAGCTGCATGATCTAGTAAACAGTGTAATCTAACTAGCAGTTGTCGGCTAAGGCGATTATTACTACTGCCGAAACAGAACCTACGAACTGTTACCAAGTTCAAAGCAACTTTTCCGTCATCTGGGGAACGATTAGCCCAGCCTACAGAGCAAAATATTTAATGCCATTGTACGATGGCGGTTTAGCCAAACCTTTTATTCTGGTCTCGTCAGCGTGGTCTTTATACTCTCAAACACGACGTAGTTTTGGGAACATTTCCGAACCGGGCAAGTTAATAGGTCCATTTCCAGCCGGAATCAAAACCCAGAAAATATAACCTATGTTACAGAAGCGAAGCGGCAGCGTGCAAACGTTAAAAGGGCCCGAAAAGATCAGTCAATGAGAGAGACCATGTTTTTTAACGCAGCCTTAAGTGCAATCTCTTAAGGACCACAAAAACCGCCTGCTCGCCTCGAGTGGATGGACTGGTTGAAAGATGCTAATTACAGTAAGCAAGACGTTGAATGAATTATTTCAGGAAACTGCCAGTCTTAACATATAAGTCATTTTAAAATTGCTTAATTCCACGTGCGAGCAGTAAAAATATCCACGCCATGAGTCGAAGTCTACGTTTTTCCGCCACCATTGCATCTAGAGGGTTAACGTGTCTGGTTGTTCCACGGGCTTTGGGGCACTACAGTGATTGTTTTCGCACCCAGCCTCATCTGTGGCCTCATAAAGATGTGGGCTCGCCTAGTGGTCGCACATTATTACAATTTCAATTGCGGGCTGAACAAAGATAAGGGTAACCAATGTGTGTTTTATACCAAACATTTCTCTCCAGATTCTTATCCCTCCCTCAGTCCCGAGATCCGCCAAAGGAATCCCTATGGAAAGAGGGTGAGCGATCCCGCAAGCAGTTTTGCGTTACGGCTCCATTGTCCAGTACACCAAAAGTCGTGACCCACATAGCTGAGAGGTTCGGCAGCAATTTGGGAGTTCCAGACACCTCTTTAGGTAATCACTGCTTTCACCTTTACCGCGTCGCTGAGAGATTTAAAAGGTGCCCTAATATAGGCTGGTTAAGGCGCGCGGTCTGCAAACTGTCCATAGCTGGACGCAAACACACGCGGGGCAAAACAATACGAGAATCTAGTCCCTTAGTCCGTGTCTTGCACCACCATCTGACCTCCGAAAGATACTAAAAGAACCAAGTTCGAGGACAGATTCCCGGATAGCCACTAGCTAATTTAGAACAGATAGATAAGCTCAGATATACTACCCATAAGCAGATGCGATTTTAGAGTGGAGCAGCTATGGTTGAGGGAGCGGATAACAAGCGCTTGCTTGAGCGGCTTTTACACAGCGAAGCCGATACGTGTAGCACAGAAAAAGAGAAGACGCAAACAAGACGAAGACACAGGAACCAGAAGATATTTACATTTTATCAAGACCCAGAAAACGCCGCCTGGACGCTAAATAATAACCATCGCACCACCCTACTACTAACTGAGACCGGCATTATCGCTATCTAATCATCTATCATTTATCCACCATCACGACGAGACCAGTACGTATATTCAGCGGGAAATTTTTCGCATAGCGTAGACATGTACTCTCTCAATAATGCATCGGAGTTTGTTCGATCATCTACCGAATCTATGGCTACCTCTGACTGAGATTCATTGACCAGTACTAGAGCTCCGGATTTTCGTCCGTAAAGCGTCTCTTTTACCCACACTGCGCGCAAAATTCATACATCGCATGAGCTTTCAATCATATGAACACATATGAAAGCCTACATTAAAGACCACAAGCAGCCGCTAATCCTCTACACTCCAACGCACTAAGAAAATTCAACCGTCTTTGCTGACGATAGTTCACGTGCGCCCTACCACATGGTGGGCGTAGGGAACGTTGACCTGACTACTGATTTAGTTCTTTATAGTAATAGCGCTTTCGCTCCTCGCATCGACAGCGCTATCTCCTCTCCTACCTGGGTGCAAAGTCACGACCAAGTCGAGAAGACTGGAGACAGGAGGGCGCATGTGGCTGATGCGCAGACAATCCGCACCCATGCGTGTCGCAAATTAAACCGATTCAGATCCCAATGAGCGGGATTACGCTAGAGAGGCAAACTCACGAGTTTAGAGCCACTTCCACCCGATTCTCGGTCCGCCCAGTAGGGCCAACTCCACACAGTTAAGGCTGATTGCGAAGAGGTCCGAGCTATTCCGTCAGCTGGCAGCCCCAAAAGCCACGGCTTTTACTATAGCAAATCAGGTCATACAGGCGTTAGCCTGCTTAAGCAAGTAGAAGACATGCGCCGAGGGTCGATCTCTCTTTTATGCCCTTTACTGGATATTCCGAGCTAGTGCGAACCAGGTGCGACGCTGACCGGAGGCGGCATTAAGCAGAGACCATGAACAGCCCGTTTGTGTGTCACACGCACAACGCAGCACGAAGCCGCGTGCTTTGATGCTCTGTTTCTACTAATCAAAAGCTGATAAGGGGGTATTATCTCGAGTCAGTCATGGATCCTAAACGCACACTCTTTCCATTCCCAACGCCTAACAGTCCAGTCTAAAGTCTTGGAACAAAGCGACTACCCTTACCGCATCTGACAACATGTCTCATGCGTAAAAGAGGATGATAGACGGAAACAAAACTCAGCTCCCTAAATATTGGTGCATTAATAGGGTAGATGCAGCACGAGTCTGCCTCCTAACTTCATAAGAAAACGCGCAAAAGTAACACCTAACCTAGCAAGCTTGACGGTATGCAAGATGCCCAACAAAAAGTGAAGAAGAGAGACTACAGCATGATGACTCTGTAGGAATTTTGGTAAGTATTCCAAGCCATATCAAAGAGTCCAGGTTCAGGATCCACAAGCTAATAAAACTGCTGCGATAACGACGAGTAAGGTAGGCAGTGACGGTTACACTATCACAGGGGCAACAACCGCGGAAAGGTTTGGACAACGCAGTAGACATGTTAGACGGAAGAAACGGTTCCAGAAAGAGTGAATATTTCAGTCCTCGACTGTAAAGCATGTACACACTTACGCCAATTTTACCTCAGAAAAACAGTATTCTTTTATGTAACTGAGGTGGTCTTCTGTCGTTATTTCTGCTAGCTAAGCAATAGTTAATAAAAGTTATGTTTTTCTCGTGATGTGTTAGCCGCGTAAAATTTATATGCGTATGCGCCGTGTCTTTCGTTGGGTTGTTCAAAGTTAGTCTACAAAATATGCATTTTCTAACCATTCAGCACACAAACTAATTTACAAGTGACGAACCAAATCTGACAAAACGCGATATAATAACAATGTCTAATGACACTCGGGCCTCACTACGTAATCCGACCTGCCTGCCATATTCGGAGGAGATTAGGACGAGGTGTCGGTCATTTGTGTCTCGACTGGTCGGTCGTAGAAGACATTCATTTTCCCACACCACATTCGTTGTCAACATTGTTATCCGGTTAAAAGAGGGTTCTGCCGTCCTCTTTGCCTACAGGATACATACGTGAAAAGCAAAGAACAAGCACGTACGGAAGTTACTAAAGGCAAAGCAGTGCTAAGAAACTACCGTCACATGTCAACAGAACATGAGACGGTTGAGTGCAAGCACTGAAGACTGGTAGTTTATTTCTCCCACATTTATTAGACCAATAACATTCGGAAGGTCGCGAAGGCCTCAGATTGCACAAAGCGTTCACAAGACAAATGCCAGATTGTGCGAAAGCCCGCTGGCTACAGTAGCGAGATGCGAACTTAAATACTGATCCCGTTTTGTTTCGTTTCTAGTTATGGTGACGGCGCCTCGCTGCTTAAACGGGCCATGACAACTTGGCCACCACCGAGATAACTTTGGGCCAATCCTTCCGCCTCCATGGCCTTTCCCAATTTTCAGCAGTGTTACCGCACTTTCGGGTGTAATTCTGCATTACTTTTGCTTTTATTGGCTTCCAAGTTACTTAACAAACTTCGTCTGCATTGCGACTCCACAGTTCCTCAACAACGCTGGAACCTCTTCAAATACAGGAATAATGTCCGATGAACAAAGTTACTATAAATTACAGTTTTAATTATATAGTATTATCTTTTGGGCAACTATAAATCTCCCAAGAAGACAGGAAGACAAACTTTACTTCTGAACTTTCTTTCTGCTATTAATTTGACTTTGTTTGGTTTAGGCTTCGATAATAGTGCGAAACGAGCCTACCAGCACATGGTGGCTCTGTCAGTCGAGGTATTGTGAAGGCCAGTCCCTTCGCGAATTCTGGTACCAAGTATTAGACCAGGCTTCTTTAAAGACTGGGATATGCGTCGCGTTTAAATTTTAAATCAAATAGCAAATACTTATGAGATCAATTAATCGCCTGGCTTAATTATCGGGCACTTTGAACTGATTTGGGATGCCGCTTTCGTCGTAGTCATCGGATATGCACAGCCTGCCGTGCGTTTTTGATGACCGACTTATTACATTAAATTGCCAGATACTGAGGTAGGTAATCCAGAGTGCTGAGATGTTTTGCATAAGATACCTTGCCACCTGTGCCGCTATTACATTCATACTGGTAGAAGACGTCTCGCGAAATTCTGTCAGTTTTGGTTTGTGGTCAAAGTAGATCACGAAACCACTGACTGCTGCACATGACGAAGGGAAGTGACGAGGTTAAGAAAAGCCAAAACGACACACTCTACTGCAATGCTCTCAGGCAGAAAACCACATTTCTGAGTCAGCTTTAAGAGCTTTATTTCTATACAAAGCCGAGAAATTCAATTGACACGATCTGCTCAAGAAGTTTTGCAAGATGCCGTTTTGTGAACGCCCTCGATAATTATTTATCGTCTCGAACGAGCGACTTGAAGACGGGAAGAATAATAGATGTCTTCCATGAGTCAGAAAGAATCCGTTTAGAAGATAAACCAAGAATATATGGCTAAGCAATCGGGGAACCTCGGCACTCTCTTTAATAACTGAGTTTGAATACCATCAGTCCCCGAAGAGTGGGAGTATTTTAGACGAATTATTTGCTTTTCGAATTAGTTCTAAGGAGAAAATCAATGGTGCTGATAACATTCAATGAGGATGCTTTAAACATCGGAACCGGTTCAGATTTCATCGTAGGATGATTTGCAAAGAACGCACTACACAATTCTGCCTTGTCAGAGTCTTTCGAGAACGGCTTTTCTTTAGCTTCATTTAGTAATGAAGGAATTTTAAACAGATCTACCATTAAGCTAATATGACATCTAGCGTAGTTCGAGCATCCAAACCAGGGTTATCGTCTATTTATAGGAAGACTTGGTGGTGGAGACGGAAACTGTAGATAGGAAGGTGCGGGCGGAAAGTAAAATTGCTGCTGTCTTCAATTAAATAAATAAATAAATAAATTGTATATTGAAAGCCCAGAGAGCCCCAGTCATTTCAAACTTAGTATCGCGGCATAAATAAATACAAAGTGGATAATTGCTGCACTATTTGAGCAGCCATATTACAGCAGAAATTAACACTATGGTAGGCATATCAGATTCAGAACGATTTGCCATTTTGGAAACAATAGACAACAATCTTTAACATAAACGGTGAACTAGAAAAGAAGCAGGTAAAAACCCTACGATTAAATCGGAGGCGGAGTTCAGCGAGCCGCCAATTTTATAGGAGGAAAAACTGCTTCACTATGAATAGCTAGATGCAATGGGATAGTGCTGTGATGTTGCTGACAACGCATGAGGGTTCGGAACGCTCCCTTGTCATGTGATGAGATAATATATGCAACTAGAGCTTATTGTTTGTAACCACCAGTGGAGGTGAGAGAGGACGGACACATCGTGGACACTCAGTGGTCAAAACGAAGAGAGGACAGTAGAGGCTCATGAAATCATCATTGAGATGCGACCTTGCCGACCGCATAGTCCACCAATCAAAGAGGCAAAACTGATCAGAACTCCGCCTTGATCCTCAACTGAACCTGGAGACCATCGTCGCTGCAAAGCGGAGGAAAGCTACCAAGGTTGTCAAGATCTTGGCGATGCTTAATTAAAAGGAGGGGGTGAAAAGTAAATGCAAAGATTGACTCTGCAGTGGATGATAGACACATAAAAAAGAGACCAATATAAGATTGACTCTGCAGATGATGATGGACATATAATAAGAGCACTCATTATAATATCAAGAGAGCTACTAAAAATACTAAGAGGACCCTTTTCGAAATCCAAAAAGTTGGGTGAGTTAGGGAAGGAAACAGACAATAAGGACTTTTTATCTTCCGAAGTTAAATTTTTGCGTTACTTTGTTTTGAAAATAGCTAATGTGGATGACAACCTAATTTGCAGTGGAAGAATATTCCAGATGAAAGCATATTTGGAGGCAAAAAACTGAGACCGGTTAGTTGTGGAGCTAAGGGGGGGTAAAATGATCATGGAGGAATTACGAGTGGCATAGGTCAATCTACCGAGTAATAGCATCAATTCGTGGAGATTTTGGGCCAGAAATAACGCGAAACAGCAAGCAGAGACCGGCTTCGAGTCTTCTAACCCACAGAAATTCTAATGTTTGCTAACTGGCATCTATACGCATAAGGATACTGGATCCAGGAAGAGAAAATAGTCTTCGAGTAAAAACCCTCTGAACTTTTTCAATCTTACTGCGGTCAGAGGCGTTCATCAGCCCAAAAGAGGGATAGCAGCATTCTAAAACAGGAAGAACAAACATGCGGTACAGGTCTAACTTTATTTCCGGAAGGAAATATAAATAGAAATATAATATAATAATAATAATAATATAATAATAATAATAATAATAATAATAATAATAATAATAAAATAATAATAATAAAAATA
>WEDG01004782.1:0-20437 GCA_017591395.1 Schistocephalus solidus | reverse complement strand
CGCGTTGGAGCCTGTATACGCCGACCGTTGAGAAGGTGCCAGTCAGTTCTGTAGGCGATGCGGATACCAGGCTGCTCATCACGGTAGGCGTCCATCAGCATAGCCGAGAACATGAGACTGAAGAGGGTGGGGGCCAGTATGCAGCCCTGCTTCACTCCGTTGGTCACTGCGAATGCTTCGGATACCGTCCCGTTGTCAGTGACGCGCGCCGTCATCCCGTCATGAAGCTGACGCACCATGTGCGTGAACCGCTCAGGACAGCCGAATTTCTGCATGAATTTCCACAGTCCGTCACGCCTCACCGTGTCAAAGGCTTTCGTTAGATCCACGAAGGTAGTGTATAGGTGAGTTTGCATCTCCTGACACTTCTCTTGTAGCTGGCGGGCGGCAAAGATCATATCGGTTGTTCCGCGGTGTCGGTGGAAGCTACATTGGCTTTCCGGGAGCAGGCCCTGCTCTAGGTGACCGTTCAGACGATTGACAAGGATACGGGCGAAGATCTTCCCGGTTATTTTGAGCAACGAGATGCCTGTGTGATAATCACATAGTTGCCGGTTCCCTTTCCGTTTGTAGAGATGGACGATGGTCGCACCATCGTTTCTCCACGGTAGCGTTATCATCTGGAGAATGCAGGTCCTCCAGTTTCTCGGTTATTTGGTTGCTGAAATCAAAACAGTGAGCAGGCAAATTTAATAAAAGAGTATTTAAATTACCTGGTGGCCTCTTACCTTGGGTTCTTCGTCGGGGTTGAAGTTGGAGCCTCATCTGGGAGATGACGAGGCAGTGATCTGTCCAACCATCGGCATCGCGGATCACCTTGGTTACCAGCACGTCCTGTCGATCTCGCCTCCGGACGAGAACATAGTCAAGCAGATGCCAGCGCCGCGACCGAGGGTGCATCCACGTTACCTTCTCCCGCGTCGGAAGGCGGAAGAAGGTGTTGGACAGCAGGAGACGGTGTTCCGCACACGTGCACAAAAGAAGGAGGCCGTTATCTTTGCAGCTATTGAGACCGTGGGGACCCAGCACTCCCTGCCAGGCAGCGTGGTCCGTCCCGACGCGGGCATTGAAGTCACCAAGGACAATTAACTTGTCATCTTTCGGCACAGTCGCCAGCAAGGCGTGCAGGTTCTCGTAGAATTTTTCCTTCGCCGCATCAGAGCTCGTCATTGGGGGAGCGTAGGCGCTGATGACGGTGGCGAACTTGTCTCCCCGAAGAGGCAGGCGGAGGCTCATCAGGCGATCATTGATACCCTGCGGCAGACAGGGCAGACGTCCAAAAATGTCGTTACGGATGTCAAAGGCAACACCAGCGTCGTGTCGCGCTCTGGCGAGGCGCTCCAGAAGAGTGTAGCCGGCCCCCACCTCCTCCAGCTGATCCTGCTCAGAAAATCGGGTCTCGCTGAGAACAGCAATGTCCACATTGTAGCGCACCAGTTCCCGAGCGACTAGCGCCGTCCTCCATTCCGGCCGGTTGCTCATAGGATTGTCTAAAAGGGAGCGAACATTCCAGGCTGCTAGTGTGAGTGGACTCACCCGAGCAGCCTGGAGAGTATGGCGAGGGGGATAGGGACGGGGGGTATTGTTGTTTGTTTGACTTTTACGACCGCGTATTTTGCGATTTGCGAGCCGCGGCCGGCTGCAGAAGACGGGAGACCCAGCATTTTTAGGGCACATTTTCTAGCCCCTTTCTCCGCGAGGAGGCAAGCAGTGCTATCCCTAAAAAGGGCTGCTCGGACATTCCAGACGGTTGACGAAATCCACTATGGGTCATGGATTTTTTTTAGTGGGAGAATGACCCGAGTTAGTCTGGGCCACCTACGGGGTTGCTGTCGCCCCCACCGTAGGACTTTTTGAAAGGGGGGAGGTGGGAAGTTCGGGAGTCAGACATACCGAGTGTGGAGGCACACACAACAATGGAGACCCTCACCTGGTTTTGCCCGCCGGTCGTGACGGTTGCCAGGGTGTGGCCGCTGGGAAAAACCCAAGTTCGAGGAGCCACAGGTGAGAGTTGGGTACCAGTTAGAGGCGGCCACAGGAGCATTCACCACCTGTACGAGACAAATGGAGCGACCAAATGCAAGTTGTGTGGTGCTGCCCCTAACTAGTACCCCTAAACCCCGTATCCATCTACAGACCTTGTAAATGACAACGACGGGTAAACAGATGAGCTCAACGTGTACAAGCGTGTGACCGACTGAGAACTGACGAAACAGACATCATGTATTTCGTGCTCAATGACCTGCTGCACTGTTCCACTCCATTTCTAAAGGCTTAAAAGTCACGTCAAGCAGACGTGAAGTCAAGCATGAATTATGACCCTGACTGACGGGCATATTTCATCATGTCGCTGAACGCATTTGAAAGAAATAGACAGGCTGGTTAACTAGTTGTATTTGCACAATTGATCTTATTTGGTTTTCAAGAGCAGTTAGTTGGGCTCAATTTCTATATCCTGGGAAGTACATTTAAATTCCCACCCACCATCAGAAAATGGGATAATTTCGTGTGTCAGGAGAATCACCTCCAACATTTGTACAAGGGAACAGAGTTTGGTGCTTACATCGACAGGTAGGAAAGTGAAAATTGATGTTTGTGTCCGTATATCAGAATTGAGGCACGGACAAGAGCGATCCGGCTTTGTTTGTTTTTATTCCTTTTGAAATGAGCAAAGTCTGATGGATTGAAAGAATGATCCAGAATCACTTAACAGTCATTATAATCACAATGAGATTGCTCACACAATCAAAAAATGCGAGTCCTTGGAATTAATTAGAAAGAGGAACATTCCTTTGCATCTTCTCACAAATACATTTTTGGCTAATTTAAACGAAGACGTCGGTTAAAAACGCTATGCTAGTTGGTAGGTTTCTAAATAAGGAAAAAAATACCATATTTGTTATTCCTCGATTCACCTGACACTGGGGAAACTGGGGTGGTCTTGGCAGTAGCATGGAAGTTTTTCACTCACCGTTAATTTTCCTATGCTATATATGTAAACATCAAGTCTTATTTTAGCCTTTTTCTTCCATTTTATACATACAATCTCCTATCGATTTCTTGTCTTGCAAACTCTCTAGTTTCCGTGTGACCTGTGCGTTATAAGAGTGTAAATTAACCTTGGGTGCATATATACATAAGCTAATGTCGTAAAGCATTAAATTAATTGAGAATTTCACGAAGGTAGAAAAATTCATTAAGTCCATTTCTGTTGCCGGCTCCTGGATCATCTTCCGACGTATAATAAATGATTAAGTGTGGTTGGCTACTTATTTGTGTCAACCAACGCTCACCCCCACACACTTAAGACAACTGAAAGGCTCGAATGGTGGCCTAATGCTCGCAGGGAAGGAAAAATTGAGGTTGACGAATATAGCGCATAGTCATTTTTATATTTATTTCTGACACGCTTCAAGCAATCAAGTTTTGCTAAAATCCGTGGCTTGGGAAGCTGCCAGCCGATCAGAAACCTCGATCCACTGAACTGAGGGTAAAACTATAATGACTCCTTCTTTATGTGGCATGAATGGCAATCTCACTCAGCTAGAATCCGACTGGCCTATTGCGTTGTAGTTTGCGATGGAGCACTATTCGTTAGTTTGCACCCTCTCCCATCTCCGGTCTTCTTGGTTGGGACATGAAACTGGGCTCAGGTGGGGAGTACAACTGGTCTTTGATGGCTTGTGGCAGACGGGGCATTCAGCACACGATGTTTTTCCGGATGGCATAGTCGACACCAGCGTCGTGGCGCCTTTCCTCGGGGTGACCACTCCAATAGACGCTGAGCGACACCCACCTCCTCAACCCGTCCCTGCTCAGTAAACTGGGTTTCGTGAGCGGAGGGGGAAGTTGATTGGGTGATCCTTAATAGCCTGACGTGGCGTGACAATAACTTCGAATGAATTTCCTTTAAGTTATTCCAGAATACTGTGTGCGACGTGTACGCGGAAACATTTACTGGCTGCAAAGGAAGTGCAGTCAACAGCTTAAAACACTAAACAGAGAATCCATAAATTCCAGCGTGCGCTGCCATACATTGAGGGTGTCTTCTTAGGCAGTATCCCGACTACTAAAACCGCAGGGGATCGGGGTCACCCATTCACCTTTCGGAAGCTCAAGAAACAAAAAGATAAAAAGCTAACCTGATTCAAACAGCTGCGAGGATCAGGCGCATGTGCAGTCTTTACTGCGTCCGCAAAATCCACCAATCCGACAGAGGAGAAAACAGATGGTCATGAGCGCGTTAAAACTAGTCTCAGAAGGCAGCTAAGGTCAAATAGACATAGCAGCTAGGCGCCGTCTGGTGGGGCCTGAATGCACAACGGGACGAGTGATTCCTGCGGCCGATATACATTTACGCAAGGCTTTCTAAAACAGATGTTCATGAGCTCGTAAAAACGTCTGCTAGTCTAAGAAGGCAGCTATGTAGTCGCTTGTGCATTATAAGCCCTGTCTGACGGGAAGATTTCCTTACCTCGCAGGACGTAATAGACCTCTCCTCAGCTTTCAAAATATTTCACTGGCTGTGGGCATACCTGAAAGAAAATTTGATCGTCTCTAGGTCAGTTCGTGCACGCTTACCTCATATGTGTTTCCCTTATATAGCAAGTGATATTTTTAAGAGTTCATTTTGTTAAGAAAAATAGAACTGGTGTCACTATCTTTAGTGGTTACAGACACATGCCACATATCCGCACTTATTTCCAATGTGAGTTCTCTAGATGACAGCTTATCCACTCGGACCGTACTTTTTACCTGTGATATTTGAGCGGCAGTATGCGCAAACCGTTTTATCCAATGCCACGTCGGCAGCGCCTTCATTCATCCTCCATCAGTATGTTCGAACATGAATTCGCATCAACTGATCACCGAATGGATAATCCTCTGACGCTACATACATGATAAAAGTTGCAACAAAATATCTTGCCTTTTTCTTTCGCTTTGATAAAACGCTTTGTGTTTCGTCTTCTTCATATTTATCAGTTTATTGAATATATATTTTTGGGGAAGCGAACTCTGTTTCTTTTAGGCGACTTTATCGCGAAAACATGCCAGTAATTTAGGCACCTTTGGGGCGTGATATCACTTATTATGTAGCGTAGAGCCCAATTATTCAGAAGTTAGTTCACGCTCATCTGGCTTCCATGTTGCTTATGCCATGGCGTACTGATATTTGTTCGGGAGTGCCATTCATGTGTGCTGGAATTTAAACACACCTAAGTGCTCCGCTTAATTTTGCTGGAATCGCTGACGCCCGTATAGTCAGTAGACTGTTATAAATGAACCGATGGTAGGAAACAGGGTGTGGTTCGGGAAGTGGTTATTGGCCAGACGTTTTGTATTCCCGTTTGAGCACGCCATCAGAGAGAAAGAGAAGGGGTTTAATATTAAGTGAATGTGGGTGTCAGCAGTGCAACATTCATAGGACACAGTTGCTATTCAGCCAGGTGTCTTATTAAATTAACAGATCTCGCGTTCTTCGCTAGTGATCGTAAATGTGTGATGATTACTCGGTCGTTAGTTTTCGGTACCTCCTCACCATCCTCCATTCATGGAGTAAGGACTACTCGAAAATTTGGGTTCAATCGCGATGGAAGTCTTAGTCGCATGCGTCCTTTTCCATATGCATAATTACTCTGTCCAGGCAAACTAGCAACACAAAATGTGAAGCCGGGCGACCAACTGCCCCGAGTTATTATAACGCCAACATCTAACACGGAAGATGGAATCAAGGCAAATTTCGACTCGAACGTGGGATGGCCATGCCATCATTGCAGCAATCAGAGCCCTCAGCTGTGAACACAATAGCGGCTATTGCCGTACAGAGGCCAATGCGAAGCTATTGCGAACTATATATACAGCGCACCGTGTGCCTCTGTCAGCGGCCGCCACTTATGATGTGTTTGAGCGCGATTCCGAAAGGTCATAAAAACACACTCCATCTGCAAAGCCATCAAAACCTTTTCTCTTATAGACTAGGTGTATCGTGCTTATATATCCCGCCAAAATTCCAATTTTTTCCTGACATTCGCTCGGGAAAATCTTCAGACAAAGAACTAGGCCTCAGCTCAAATTTACCGACGTTACCTGTCACTGCCAATGGAAGAATATGTTGATGTCGATCGTCATTGGGCTTCATTCTTCGCGGCTTATTTGAACATGAATTTGACACTGGCATAATTTCAGTAATTTACTGCACGCACCAATGTCGCAAAATACTCAGACTTCATTCCACTACACGAGAAAGTCCTTGAGGACACAATTAAACACAGCTTTGCTGGCCCAAAACATGCTTAACTTCAGAAACAATGATGATGACTCTCTTCGGCCTCTTTTCTGTTTTTCACGCATTAATACATAAATTTGAATTCGAGGAAATCGTATGCGTAGGATCTGTGTGACGGACTCATTTATTTAACATTATAAAGGCGTCGTGGCCTGGAAAACCATCAGTCAGAACTTCCGCAGTCCCGATCGATTTATCGGTCAGGACACATACGGGTAAACTTTCTTTAAGACTGTCTCGATGAGCGCGTCGACTGACGACAGAAACAGCCTCTGCGGCACTCCATGATGACCACAGATGACGTAGGACCGCATACGCTTTCCATCTGAGTTGAGTTAGGACACTTCTGCTACAGCTAAGATTATCTTAGTCTCAAGCTAAAAAGTCACGATGTATCATAGCAGGAAGTGCCTTTCAGCAAAACGCCGCCAATAAGGGAGATGGTCGCAGCTGCAGACAACAGCATACAAAAGACACGGATGAAGCGAAAGCACTTCCAACGCTGTCCTTTTGAGTCGATGTTTAGCAACCTCTGTGATGACCTTTAACCCAGCAAGGTAACCTATGATGCTTAACAATCCGTACCCAGACCAGTTTGGAGGACGATATGGACATGCGTAATTCTCACCGGATCATTTGTGTTTGGATTCGCGAACCCCAAACAAGAATAAGCGAATATCAAGGGTAGAAGAGCACACACTTGCATCGGTAGTGGAAATGGGACCTCCGTACTCTCGCTAAACAACCGAGTAAACAATAACACCCAACATCTCAACACGAATCATGACTGCTTTACTCGGCACTAAGTATGCGTGTGCTATTTTTCAAATTTCTTTATCTTTCGCAGTAGCAACTTGGTCAGGAAAAATAAAATATGGCAGCACGCTGCTGCTTCAGTAGAATGCCCACGACAGCAGTTATGAAGCCGACTTATAAAAAAGGCAGGCAGATGAGAAGCACACCCGGTCTTAAGGTAATCTTTGCGCTATGCAACGCTGAAATCGACGAACTGATTCACGTGCACCCCCAGTCGTTCGCGCAGATTAGCACGTCGGAAACGCGAAGTGCCTACTCAGCATTGGTGAACTTCAGTGGAGTTTAGTTGATTTCTAGCCTCTTCGAGACCATTCTGCTCTCCATCGCACGGTCTATCAGGATAAATTCGACGGGGATCGACCGCCAAGTCCTGTGGAATAGAAGTTAAAATGAATGCGCCAAAGGTAACATGGACGTCGCTTGCAAGAAGCTAACACCTTTAAAGCCTCTGCGGACTATGTTGAGGAGCCGACTGTGGCTTCCGAAATGAGCGGCAGGAAAATTTGAACGCCGCAGAGCCATGCAATTGTCAGTCCACAATATAGAGTACATTTAAGTTACACGAATAGCTGGAGCGGAGCGCTCTCCCTTTGATAATGATCAATTTGTACGTCATTTATCCCTAATAATACTGGATGCGAATGTGGGAGACAATATATTTCTTACCATCAATTAAAAATATAAGTGGGGAGGATGTAAAAGGCTACCGATTTCAACCAGCTGGAGCGTTTCCACTTTAGTCCGATACGAAGCCTGTAATGCCTATTAATCGATTCTATCACCAAGAAACATCAACGTTACTGATCCAGCTCACCTCGCTGCTTTCTCACTTGCACTCTATGATACAGAAACGAACTATTGGCGAACTCATGCAATAATGAATCACCCACAGAAGCTGTCCACCAAATGTGACATCTGTCCAGTGGTTTTAAGGGCTAACAGTCTCAGCTAGTCGCCTTATCTCATGCAGCACGTAAAGATTTCCAGTGGAGTGCCATGCTGCCGTCCTGGTCAAAACGCATCACTAAAGGTTTCCTTCCTAGATAATTTCATTCCACTGGCTGTTTTGCAGTTTACAAGACGCCGGCAATGAATTTTCAAAACCCAATTGAAGGCTAAATAAAATCGCCACATCTTGGAAAACAATTAAGAAGATAGCTTTAACGATTATGCCTAGCGATCATTCCTGCTAGTCTTCTTTCACATATTGTTATGTTCCAAAAAATAAATGTACTCACACACCACCCAGACAATCCATCTCTAACATTCACAAGTTTCTGAATCACAGATATCGAAAGAAGTTTTTTCACAAATGGGGATGGAGTTGAAGATTACACGAAAATCATATTGCACTGATGATAAGAAGTCTCGGCGATAAGATCCATGAAATTTACGAAATATTACGCGAACAAGGTTAGATTGACTCTGCATCACTAAGTTCATGCGTGGATGCGAATACCTCTATTCGTATTCATCTACTGACCTTGTAAATGACAACGATGGGGTGAACAGATGAGCTCAACGTGTACAGCGTGTGACCGACTAAGAACTGAAGAAACAGGCGTCATGTATTTCGTGCTCAATGCCCTGTTGCACTGTTTCACTCCATTTCTAAAGGCTTAAAAGTCAAGCCAAGCAGACGTGAAGTCAAGCATGAATTATGACCCTGACTGACGGGCAGATTTCATCATGTCGCTGAGCGCATTTGAAAGAAATAGACAGGCTGGTTAACTAGTTGTATTTGCACAATTGATCTTATTTGGTCTTCATGAGCAGTTAGTTAGGCCCCGTCTGCCACAAGCCATCAAAGACCAGTTGTACTCCCCCCCTGAGCCCAGTTTCATGTCCCAACCAAGAAGACCGGAGATGGGAGAGGGCGCAGACTAACGAAAAGTGCTCCATCGCAAACTACAACACAATAGGCCAGTCGGAGTCTAGCTGAGTGAGTTTGCCATTTATGCCACATTAAGAAGGAGTCATTACAGTTTTACCCTCAGTCCAGTGGATCGAGGTTTCTGATCGGCTGGCCGCTTCCCAAGCCACGGATTTTAGCGAAACTTGATGGCTTGAAGCGTTTCAGAAATAAATATAAAAATGACTCTGCGCTATATCCGTCAACCTCAATTTTTCCTTCCCTGCAAGCATTAGGCCACCATTCGTGCCTTTCAGTTGTCTTAAGTGTGTGGGGGTGAGCGTTGGTTGACACATGGACCCTCGCCTTTACTCACGTGCTAGAAAGTGACCTGCGCTTTAGTAGTGACGCTACTCAAGTGATCGTCATGGCCAGCAAAAACAGGAGCGAGAATTTGCCAAAGCCTGGTACCCAAACACATGTAGGGCCAGCCGTCAGCGTCCAGGTACTTTTTGGTCAATTTTAAAATGACCCAAATGACCCAATTCACAGCAAACTATCCTCACTCCCTCCCCCTCGGTCCAGTACTTCGCCAATTCCTATCCCGTGCCTCAATTCTGATATACGGACACAAACATCAATTTTCACTTTCCTACCTGTCGATGTAAGCAACAAACTCTTTTCCCTTGTACAATTGTTGGAGGTGATTCTCCTGACATTCCTCTGCGTCTTCTCACAAATACATGTTTGGCAAATTTAAACGAAGACTTCGGTTAAAAACGCTATGCTTGTTGGTTGGTTTCTAAATAAGGAAAAAACTACCATATTTGTTATTCCGCGGTTCACCTGGCACTGGGCAAACTGGGGTGGTCTTGGCAGTAGCATGGACGTGTTTTCAACCCGTTAAGACGGTGGAGGCGACACCCAACTCCGCTAAATGACCCTGTTCAGAGAATCGGGTTACGGTGAGTGGAGGGGGAAGCTGATTGGGTGATCCTTAATAGCCTGACGTGGCGTGACAATAACTTCGAATGAATTTCCTTTAAAGTATTCCCGAATACTGCGTAAGACGTGTACGCAGAAACATTTACTGGCTGCAAAGGAAGTGCAGTCAATAGCTTAAAACACTAAACAGAAAATCCATAAATTCTGGCATGCGCTGCCATACATTGAGGGAGTCTCTGAGGCAGTATCCCTTCTCCTAAGACCGCAGGGGATCGGGCTCACCCATTAACCATTCAGTACCTCAATGCAGACATAGCCGATGTGCACCTCCCGGCGGGGATACAGAAAAATCCTGAAGGCACAACAGGACGAGTGAGTCCGGCAGCCAATATACATTTACGCGAGGCTTTCTAAAATCCGGATGAGTTTTCTGCATATTTAAGTGGCAGGTGCAACAGCATAGCTGCCTTTCAAATTTGCCTACATATTTTAATCATTTTAAACAATTTTCTGTGTGATTCACTGCGCATGGTGTCAGCAGACTTCTAAGACAGCCCGTACATGTATTCTACCAACTGAGTAACGTGTTTCCAATTCAGAGCCGGGTGCTGGACGGAAATTTCTGATAATATAGTTATTTCTTGGCACGTAGAACGGCATTTTGACATCAGCGAACCTTCCGATCCAGCTGAGTGCACTTTCACAATTTTTGTAAGCTGAAATCGAAATCGAGGTACCTTCATATCTATCACGATTGGGATTTCGGCGAAAAAAATAGGGGAGCGATTTCCCTATTATCGTCTATCCACAAAGCGTTTTATAGGCGATTTGAGATCGAGTCGTGAACTGATGCCCTCAGGGTTCATAGCATGTGACCGAATGATTGCTGACGAAGCAGGCTTCCTTGATTTTGCCCACCACTGCTAATTCCACTGTCTCATCATATGCGTAAAGGTCTCAGAGGAAAGTTATTCAGACATGTAGTCATATGTGCATTTTGAGCCCTGTCTGACGGGAAGATTTCATCACGTAATAGGCCTCTGCTTAGCTTTTAAAATATTTCACTGGCTGTGTACTTAGGAATTGTATTTGCTTTAGAAGGGCAGTTATATGTGCCTAATCCTGACTGACGTAAGGCCAGAACATGCCGTGACATGGTGTGGCAGGCATGAGATTATGCAGCTGACAGACGAAAGCATATAAGCTGGTTGTCTCGCCGTGACCTACTCATGCTTTCAGATTTTTTAAGTTTGTTGAGTACACGCTACAGCTCAAGGGAGTGTAAAACATAAATGGTTATTATCATACGGCTATGAGTGCGGCGACACGTAAATACATAAGTTGGTTAGGTGCAGTATTTTAAGTCAATTAACGGTTTCTCTTCTTGAAATGTCGTATTTGCTGCCTGGCGACAGAGCTATGCTATGAACCTTATTTTCCATGTAATAAATGCAACATTCACATCTGAATCACAACCGTCGATAGTGGCTCCTACGTCATGTATGACCAAAAATTGGGTTTTGCGTATGAAATCACTCTAACCCTGTCACATTTTGCACAATATGCTAGTGAAAAGGATGTTTAATCCATGGGCACATGAAAGTTACAGACCAGCATTGCTATCTTATCCTACAACTAGTGTCGTTCCAACTGATGGTTGATTGGGTACTCTAAATTTAACCTACGGATACGCGCGTTGTGGTGAAATATCCTATAATTTCATGCGGTTTTTCGTTATTTAAACTTATATCATGAAATGCCTAAACTCTATGTTTCGTCTTCTTCATATTTATCAGTTTATTGAATATAAAAATACTCTAAGGAAGAAGAATGAATCCTGCTGCCTTTGGTGACATGGCATTTCAACAAATTCCAGTAATTTAGGCACCTTGGGGTTTCGGGAAGTGGTTATTAGCCAGACATTTTGTATTCCCGTTTGAACCCATCATCAGAGAGAAAGATAAGGGGGTGTATATAATGTAGATGTGGGCGTCAGCAATGCAATATTTATAGTACACAGATACTTTTCAGCCAGGTGTCTTATTAAATTAACAGATCTCGCGTTTTTCGCTGGTAATCGTAAATGTGAGATGATTACTCGGTCGTTAGTTGTCAAAATATCCTCACCGTCCTTCATTCTTGGAGTAATGACTACTCGAAAATTTGGTTCAATCGCAATGGAAGTCTAAGTCCCATGCGTCCTTTCCGTGTGCATAATTATTCTGTCTAGGCAAATTCGCAACACAAAATGTGTAGCCAGGTGGTCAGTGCGCTTATTAATCGACTACAGGCTGAAGAACAAAGACTTGACCAATTCATGGTCCTGGTGGGTGTCAGAACTTACGAGAATGTCAGCATTGGTAAACAGGGGGGTGCAACCGGTTCCCCTCACATGGGTCGATAATTAGCGTCTTTTATCCTTACTGACGTTGCGTTCTCAGTCATCCGTGCGCGGAGTAGTTTCCCAATATCCCCAACGTATTTTTTGCATACGCATATTCACCAGATTCGCTGAGACTGACTTGATGTTCTTTTTCATGGCAAGTTATCTTTCGCCCTCACATATTGGTGTTTCATGAGGGTGTGTAATTCAGATTATTTGGAGCTACGAACGATGGGTGGGAGCCGGGCGCCCATTGTGCATTCATCCATATGAAAACTGGATGGACGTTATGTCACTCAAAAATCAGGTAACGAGAAATGCGCCTCCTATTCGTGCTTACATATCCCGCCAAAATTCCATTTTTTCTGTTTTCCTGAATTTCGCTCGGGAGAATTCACGCAGACAAAGATATATGCCTGAAAGATTTACCGACATTACCTGCAACTCCGCCAATGGAAGAATATGTCGATTTCAATAGCCATTGAGTTCATTAAGCGATTTTATTTGAACCCAATGGATTCAGCACAGCATAATTTTGTAATTCCATGCACGCAATTGTACAAAAATATTAGACTTTCTCCCACTAAAACCGAGAATGTCCCTCAGTGGACACAATTACACACAGTTTGTTGGCCCAAAATCACACTTTTAATTTGTGAACAACGATAATGACTTTTTCGCTTCTTTAAATTTTCGGTCATAAATACATTTAAATGTGAATTCGGAGCGAAAATATATGAGGAGATCTGTTTGACGGTCTCAGTTGTTCAACATTCTAATGGCGCTGCGGCCTGGAAAATCAGGCAGAACTTCAGAGGTCCCGATCGATTTACTATCAGACACATACGGTAAACTTTCTTTAAGACTGTCTGATGGCACGCGTCACTGACGATGAAACAGTCTCTGCAGCATTCACGATGACCAATTAGATGACGTAGGACTGCATAAACGCTTCCATCTGAGTTGAGTTAGGACACTTCTGCTATGGTTAAGATTATCTTAGTCTCAAGTCAAAAAGTCAAAAAATGTATTCATAGCAGTAAAAGCTTTCATAAAACGCTGCCAATAAGGAGATAGTCGGTGCTGCAGACAACAGCATTACAAGACACGGATGAAGCGTAAGCACTTCCAACGCTGTTCTTTTGAGTGATAAAGCAACCCTGTGACGACCTTAACCCATAAGGTAACCTAAGATGCTTAACAATCTACACAGAACAGTTTGAGTGATGATATGGACATGCGTAATTCCGCTGATCATTTGTGTTTTTATGAATTCAGAACACCCAACTCGAATAAGCGACTATCGTTGGGTAGAAGAGCACACACTGCATCGGTAGTGGTAGGGGACTCCGTGTCTCTCAAACAGCCGAGTAACTATAGTGTCAACATCTAACACGATTTATGCTATCAAGACAATTTTCGACTCGAACCCGGATGGCCGGGCCATCATTGCGGCTACCGCAGCCCCCAGCTTGGACCACAAGAGCGGCTTATTGCCGTACAGAGGCCAACGCGAAGCTACTGTGAAGTATATATTCAGCGCACCATGTGCCTCTGTCACCTTTAACAGTTACTTCCACTGATGATGTGTTTGAGTGCGATTCCGAAACGTCAGAAAAACACACCTTATCTGTCAGCCATTGCAGCATCTTCTCCTATAGTCTAGGTATTTCGTGGTTATATATCACGCCAAAATTCAATTTTCTTCTGTTTTCCTGAATTTCGCTCGGGAAAATTCATTCAGACAAATATATTTGCCTGTAAAGTTTACTGATGGTACCCGCAAATCTGCCAATGGAAGAATATGTCGATGCCAATTGCCATTTTCTTTATTCTGTACGTTTATTTGATGCGAAAGCACGTCCAACGCTGTCCTTTTGAGTACTAAAGCAACCCTCTGAGGACCGTAGCCCATAAAGTAAATTTAGATGCTTGACAAGCTACCCAGACCGGTTTGAATGATGATATAGACATGGATCATTTGGGTTTTTTTCTGGACTCAGAACCCCTAGTTCAAATAAGAGAATATCGTTATTTAGGAGGGCAAACACTGCATCGTTAGTGATATGTGAGAGAACAAAAGGCCGAGTCATCTAACTTAGAATTTATTGTGCATTTCACAGGAATATCCTCGAATGTTGCAGGTATTCATGCAAATTTTGTTCACGTATCTAAGGAAAGTAATATCAATGATATGTGGATTTTGCACTTTTAAATCAATCATATGATTTTATGAAAAATAACTGAATAGTGAACTTACGGGCTGCATATATCGCTTTACCAAATCTTTCTGTCCAAAGGATTGACTAGATCCTTAGTTGCTAAAAATAAATTAACCTTGAGAATCCGAATTTCAGGGAAAATAAAACAAAACAGCAGAAGTAGTTCACACAAGAAAAATACAATGACACATATGTTATGAAGTTAATTATAAAAAGACAGAGAAGCTTAGAATCACAACCCAGGCATCGGGAAATCTTTTAGGAAATCTTTTTAGGATACGGCTATTTTTCGAAGGCTAGGGTTATGGTTTGGAAAGTTGGGCACTCAGGAATTTACTCTAGCAACATCGATAGTTTAATACAGGTGCAAGATCTGAACCACAATTATGAGGTATCTCTGCTTCCTTTCTTGTGTAGGCACCTCAAGCCATAGAACTAGGGCGTACTGATGCTCATTAAGGACCGTGAAACAGCTGCCTTCGTTTGGTCTGTTGCTCTACAAGTGTAAGACTGGCTTATCATTTGATGTTTCGGAGATCCATCCGTCCTTACCGCTCGACGTGATAATGATCAGAAAAATAAGGGATGATTTCGGAACATGGAGCTTATTGGGCAGATCTTGTGATCACCGGTGAGGGTCGTAAATGATGCAATGATAGCTAAGCCGTCCAGGTCCCAGTCGTTACTGGCTATGATTTCATCATCCATGTTGAATGCAGGCGTGATATGTACACGGCCATTTGTTGCACTGTCATTGGAGGTATTATTCATTCGCCTCCTCCACATGTGACCCATATCCCTGCTTGGGTTATGCGTCAACACAGAATATGTGAACTGGAATTACTTGCGTTTGGTAATGTACTGTGGGCCTAAGAACCATGACTCGAGCCGCTCGCGGCTCACACGAGAATCACCCGTGGGGGGAATCTCGATCAGATCAAACTTTAAAATATGGCAAGGTCATGTCGAGTAACTTGCACGAATCCCATTTACATGAATCACCTACCGAATTAGTCCACCGAATTTTATATCGAGCAACTCGCGTCTCACCTGCTGGTATAGCGCCTATATGCAACTGCGTTTGGGACTGATTGGGTGGTTGCCGCTGAAGTTCAGTACTTTCGTTGCATTTGCTGCTTTTCTAATCACTTTGACCTACGGAAAACTATCATCTTCTCGACAAACCATGACATCCAGAAAGGTCAGGTGGTCGTTTTCTTCCATCGTAAATCGATTGTCCGGGAAGATGGCGTTGATAAGTATTTTGAATGTCAGCAACTAATACCGTTTTGGATGTAGACAAAAATATCCTCCACATACCGAGACCAGAATTTCGGTCTGTGTAGTCGGAAGAGCAGTGACTCCAACCGTTGTAAGACCGAATCGGCTAAGAATCCTGAAATTGGCGAACCATTTCGCAAGCCTTTCATCTGCTCGCAGATTGTTACGTCAAATTTAAAGTATTTCTTCAGACAGAACTTCTGAAGTTGGAGGATTTGGTCCTCTTGAAGATGATTCTATGTTTCATGGTATTGATCTACCAGGATTAATTGGATAGGATCGACTACCGGATCCTATGGAATCGAAGTAAAATATGGCATCGCGACAAAAGATAGCATGACGTCACTTGGCAAGAAGCTAACACCTTTAGGTTTCTCTAAGAATTGTGCTTAGGAGCTGACTGTGGTATCCGAATGAGAGGTAAGAAAATTGAGACGTTAAAACAGCCGCATTATCAGTCCGAAATTTAGAGTACATTTAAAAGCACGATTGGCCGGAGCGGAGTGCCCTCAATGATGATGGTTACCTTTTAGGGCCAGTCATTTATAAGCATTAGTATCCATGAACGTGAAACCACAAATGTATTATCATCAAAGAATAAATTTAAGAGGGGATATGTATATCTATTGCATTTCTATGGACGGTTTGCACTTAGTCTGATGTGGTGTCAATTTCTTTGGTCGATTCTGTCCCAAAGAAATACGTTGAATTTCGTCCATTGACTATCGTGCCTTCAATTACCTATATGTGACTTGGTCAAGTGCAAACCACTGATATCGCCCCGATCGTTCTATCATGAATCCTATGCTCACCTACAGAAGTTGTCCAAGTGCGCTTCAGTAATACGCCCGTCTGATGAGCATCCTTTCACATACACATGATATGCAAATTGTTTGATAATTTTATTGTTCACTCCGCAGTTCCTAGGATTCTTATGGTGTAATACTCTTCTTTATACCACTCCTGGTCAACTCCCAATTATTTCCCCATAATTCTGTTAATGCTCCTGAGACGCATATGTTTTGCACAAATAAATCCATCTTCTCCAGTAGAAATCTCAGAAGAAATCATGGTTACCATAGAATCGGGCTTATGTGCATCTTGTCATTGACGGGCATCTGGTGAACCAAATGGGATACCTTACCGGTTGTTTTAAGGATTTAATAGTTACAACATGTCTCCTTCATTCTTTCAGGATGTGTGACACGTATTGGATTGCTGTGGCTTCAAAAATGGTTTCCTTCCGAGATCATTTCATCCCACTGGTGGTTTAGCAGTTCACAGGACACCGAAAATGAGTTCTCAATTCTAATTGAAGGCTAAATAAAATCATGCATTTTTGGAAAAAAACGAATAAGATGGTTTTATTTATGATGCTCAGGCCCTATCTTTCCCAGTTATTCTTCGCATAGTGTTCTGTTTCGAAAATTAATGTACTTTCCTAATTTCCCAAAAAAATTAAACCGATATCTATTCAACCGAATCTTCTAACGACAGGAATACACGTCGTAAAAAATTGAAGGCAATCAAAAATCTTCAGCTTTAATGAGAAAGAGCTCTGATTAATGAACTATTATAATCAAACACATTTCCAAACCTTAAGTGGCAATACAGTCACTGAGTCATAGATATCCAATGTAGCTTATTATATATCACAAATGGAGCTGGAGCTGAAGATTACATGTAAATCATATTCCACTAATGAAAAGAAATCTCGACGATAAGATCTTTGAAATTTACGAAATCTTACACGACCAAGTTTAGCTTGACCGTGTGCATCACTATGTTCATTCGTGGATGAAATTGCCTCTTTCACATTCATCCAGAGACCTCATAACTAAGATTGACGGATGAACAGATCGAAAACAGAGTTTATAGCATGTGACCTACTAAGAGCTGATGAAACAGGCATCATGGATTTCGTGCTCCATGCCCTGCTACCATGTTTCAAACCATTTCTAAAGGCTTCACAGTCAAGCTTAGCAGACATGCAGTCACCCGGGTATTTCCACACTCACAGACGGGCAGATCTCATAATGTTGCTGAACACATTTGACCTCCTCCACATTCGAAAGTACTATACAGTCTGTGTATTTAGTTGTATCTGCCTCATTAATCCTATTTGATTTTCAGGAACGATTATTTCGGCTGTATTGCCCTACCCGAGGAAATACATATAAGGAAATAAAATTTGTGATTTTCAATTAATTGATTCCAATTTTAAATGAAAACTATGATTTCCAAGGAAGCAGTGGAAACCCTGTATATTTTGGCATTGAATTCTCATAGTAAATCATGCTTTTCCTTGGGAAGTCTTTGAAAGGCTTGGCTATGCATACACTGGAAACAGGGCATAAATTTGCATGGGAGAAAACACGGATTGTTGGTACCTGCCCAAATATAAAAGGTAACTTAGGGTAAGCAAAAGGTCGATGGGCACGTTTTCCTGTTTCGATAAATACGCGATCTGCAGTGGCAGAGAATGACAGATGGTGAAGAACTAATGCAATTTGGTTCGTTGAAGTGATCATTTGCCATTTGATAGACACAATGTATGGACAAAAAGCGCCGTACCAGAGCACCAGTTTGTGTTTCCAGGCCCTGCTACTAGTCAGGGTTATGACTGGTTAAATATAAGCAGCAAAGTCTGTCCAAATATTGTCCAGTCCATGAACCCATCCCTTATTCTTTGTCTTTTTTGGGAGATGATGAACACAACATATTTATAAGTATCGTGATAACTTTTGTGTTTATTCCTGTGTTCCTCATTAGAAAATTTGTTTTACTCGTTGTGAACCCCGTCGTATTTAAATATCTAACAATTCCCTACATTTACGATAATGATGCTGAGACCCACATAAATCACACAGAATGGTCGAAGGGAAATAAAACAAGACATCATCTTCATGAGTGATTCGGGCATATCACCTGAATACCACTTCTGTTTGTCTGGAAAATCTGATGTGATACCTGTCTAGGAGTTCTCATGAACCAAAAGTCAAAATGTGTCTATAGAAAATGTTCTCGATTATAACCGTGAGGTCTGACAGTAGGTAGATTGTTGTGTCACGCTTGAGATTTTGGCGAAAAAATAGGGGAGCGATTTCCCTATTATCGTCTATCCACAAAGCGTTTTAAAGGCTACTTGAGATCGAGTCGTGAACTGATGCCCTCAGGGTTCATAGCATGTGACCGAATGATTGCTGATGAAACAGGCTTCCTTGATTTTATCCACCACGGCCAATTCCACTGTCTCATCATGTGCGTAAAGGTCTCAGAGGAAAGTTATTCAGACATGTATTCATGTGTGCATTTTGAGCCCTGTCTGACGGGAAGATTTCATCAATTCGCAGGCCGTAATAGACCTCTCGTCAACTTTCAAAATGTTTCGATGGTTGCTTACTACGTAGTAGCTGCCGTAGAAGAGCAGTTCTATGTGCCATATCCTGTGGAACTTGAAACCAAAACATACCGTGACATTCAATATGCTAACAGAGAGTCGGTTTCGTTCAGTTAAGTATTCCGCACGCTAAGTAGTCCATCCTAACCCAAAACGATCATTTCTGCATTCGAATGTTTTTATTTTCCAAAGCAAGCAAACTTCAATCCTCCTATATTCCCTTTTTACTTTACCGAGTATATCCTATTGCGAGGCCCATTTTTACTTCGATTTCAAAAAGTACACACTTTAGGTGCTTGCAAATTTCAAGGAATGCAATAATGATTGCCGGATGATTTGCAGATCTAGCTGGGTTTAATGCCCGTTATGATACCGCTGACGGTGAAGTATTTCTTACTCCTCCACTATCCTATCATTCAATTTGGGTCCACGTTCGGTTTATCTTGTTTAGTAGAATTTTAACCTAGCCCAACTCTGTAAGCAACTGTGAAAACTTGTTTGTGGTCCAAACACGTTCACTAAATTATCCCTCTAGTGAAAACGTCAAACGCAGTATTTTCGTGACTTAACTGCAATTAAACATTTAGCATTATGCATGATGAGGCAGAGTTGACCGTGTGCAACCACAACCAATGAGGATCGAAGTCATTTTGCCCTGCTCAAATTGGCCTGAACCTGCTCAGCACGCGTGAAATCAAACCGCATAAATATGCGTGTGTCCATGTATGGTACACTTTCTTATTCATCATCGGTAACACAAGCTGAAGCCGCATAGTACTCCATACAGAAACTTCCACGGAGCATGGTATTTCCAATTCGAACTTGGGTGGTCTATACCTACTTCTGTTTTAAGTTCGCTTTTGACGAAATTAACAGGACATCTTGTTTTCAGACCTAGTCATGTGATGGAGCGGCCACCTGGTGAGAATGGACGACGAGCGACCACCCAAACGGCTTTTCTACGGCGATTTCGCTACGGGTGCTCACCGACAGGGAGGTCAAAACGACGCTACAAGGACACTATGAAGAAATCGCTGAAGCAATTGCAAATCACCCCGGCGACCGGGGAGGACCTCGCCCAGGATAGACCGGCATGGAGAAGATCCGTAAAGACTGGGTCAGGAATCTATGAGGCACACCGGATCATCGCCACCAAGGCCAAGAGAGCGGCAAGGAAGTCACCAGCGCCCCGGACCAAACACCGCCGATGCCCAGGCCCTGCCAACATGCCCGCGCTGCCAACGCATCGTCC
>WEDG01004781.1:0-17681 GCA_017591395.1 Schistocephalus solidus | reverse complement strand
TCATAAGGCAGAATAACTTCGGCATAAGTTTCCTTTCGATAAACCGATGTGCGTAGTGTTCCGTCGGTCTTTCGTTGTACGAGAACATCAAGGAATGAAAGTTTATTATCAACTTCCTTTTCGAGTGTGAATTGGATTCCCGGGATTGTGGAGTTGATGGTGATATGGAGCATTTCCAGTTTGTCCTTTTTCACGACAACAAATGTGTCGTCTACATAACGTAGCCATAATTTAGGATTAACTAACGGAAGAGCCGTGGCCTCGAGTTTCTGCATTGCAATCTCGGCGAGAAAACAAAAGAAGGGTGACTCAATTGGAGCTCCTTTCAGTTGCTTATAGCATTTTCGGTCGAATGAAAAAGTAAGTTTCTAATATAGGTCCATGAGTTCGAGTACGGCCGCTGCTGGAACATCCGTATCGTGAGACAACAGAAGTTCCTTTGTGTATTGTTTTGCTAGGTCTAACGGTATAGACGTGAAGAGGGAAACGACATCGAAGGAGACCATTATTTCATCTGTGGAGATTGTGGTTCCTTTTAATTTCTTTAGAAACTCCGTTGAATTCTCAATTGAGGTTTCACAATTCTTCGTAAGCATATGGAAATTTTATAGTTGGGCGCACGGATCAATGACATTATAGGTTGCAGTGGAACTTCAATTTTGTGGACTTTTAGGCAGTCCATAAATCTTCGCGATGGTTGGTTCAGTTTGTCGCAGGGATTTAGCAATATTTCCTGACAGTTGCTTCTTACCTGTGAGACGTTTCAACACCTTATCAATAGATTAATTCTGTGTCTTTGTAGGGTCCGCAGAGAGTGGTTCGTAGGTGGATCCATCTTCTAACAATGACAGCATCTTCTTATTGTAGTCTGTTCTGTTCAAAACCGCAATCGCGCCTCCTTTGTTCGCGGGGAGAATGATAATATCCTTGTCAGTTTTAAGACTCTTTAAAGCTTTCCTCTCTTCATGTGATAGTATTGAAAAATGTTTCCGGTCTTTTAAGGCTTGTATGGTACAAGTTCGTATAGTAAACCATTAATCTTCTGAGAGATTCATAGACGCCTTAACCAAGCCGTTACACAAACGTTCCCAGCAGCGAAACTTCAGATAGTGTTCTCAACCAACCCTCTTTTTACGAGGCGAAGGCAAGGATAGGTTGCCGACTCAGACCACCTCCATGTGCATTTACTCATTTTACTTGTTCCTGTGGAGCAGGTTATATTGGTCGCACGAGTCGGCGCTTATCCAAAAAGAATAAAAGAACACATCCCAGCATGGCTGAGCAAAGGGGAAGTCAAGAGCATAAAAAAGCGCCATCCTTGCACATCTTGTTGACACCGGGCATAGTGTGGACCCCAGCGAAGCTTTCCGTGTAATTTATAAGGTCCCACCAAACTACCCCAAGCCACTGGGTCAACGTCTACTAGCAGCAGCAGAAGCGACTGCCATTAGGTTGAAGAAGCCGGTCTTGTGCGCACAAAAAGAACCTCGTACAAGCTCCGCGCTTAGCTTGGCCAACGGCCGCTTAACTGCATGTATCCCCCGCGCCATCTCTGTCCTCCCCCTTCTCCTAGAACGGCTCTACCAAACACTTACTGCCGCCTATCAAATTGTCTCTTATCACCCTTCCCCATGCACGTTCCTCAGATAACCCACACAAATTGACGAACATTATCGATTTCATGTTTTAAATTTCTACTGCGTTCCAATGTTTCTCTATAACTGTACTGGCCTGAACAGAAGTTATCGAAAGCAGCGCGTATGCTCGCCAAGTTGTCTTTTGAATAATTTAATGGGAATTTTTGCAACTTCAAACAAGAAGTACTACAAGTAGCATGAACCCTTATTGGCAAAAGCAATTTACCATACTTCCGACATAGGTACTAGCTAAAAGCCCAGACACGTGATTTGCCGCTGTTTCTGCTGCTGCGTGACCCAGCAACGAGGGGTTCGGCTCCTCAGTGGGTCCCCAGCGTTCTCTATGCGGTTTCTGGTATATGGACTCCAGAGAATAATCAGGGTAAATAATTTCTGAAATTATTAAGTGCAGGACATGGAGTCAGGTGATTCGGACATGACTTTTTAGGGTCAGACCCGAAATTTCAATGAACATTTGGGTCGAAGACAATCAACCACTGTGGAATAACCACGTAATGCCCATTCTACAAACAAGTAGTACTACAAGTAGTATGAATCTTATATGGCAAAGACGTTATACCGTACTTCCGACATAGATACTAGCTAAAAGCCCAGACACGTGTTTCGCCGATGTTTCTGCTGCTGTGTGACACAGCAACGAGGGGTTCGGCTCCTCAGTGGGTCCCCCAGCGTTCTCTATGCGGTTTCTGGTATATGGACTCCAGAGAATAATCGGGTAAATAATTTCTGAAATTATTAAGTGCAGGACATGGAGTCAGGTGATTCGGACATGACGTTTTAGGGTCAGACCCGAAATTTCAATGAACATTTGGGTCGAAGACAATCAACCACTGTGGAATAACCACGTAATGCCCATTCTACAAACAAGTAGTACTACAAGTAGTATGAATCTTATATGGCAAAGACGTTATACCGTACTTCCGACATAGATACTAGCTAAAAGCCCAGACACGTGTTTCGCCGATGTTTCTGCTGCTGTGTGACACAGCAACGAGGGGTTCGGCTCCTCAGTGGGTCCCCAGCGTTCTCTATGCGGTTTCTGGTATATGGACTCCAGAGAATAATCGGGTAAATAATTTCTGAAATTATTAAGTGCAGGACATGGAGTCAGGTGATTCGGACATGACTTTTTAGGGTCAGACCCGAAATTTCAATGAACATTTGGGTCGAAGACAATCAACCACTGTGGAATAACCACGTAATGCCCATTCTACAAACAAGTAGTACTACAAGTAGTATGAATCTTATATGGCAAAGACGTTATACCGTACTTCCGACATAGATACTAGCTAAAAGCCCAGACACGTGTTTCGCCGATGTTTCTGCTGCTGTGTGACACAGCAACGAGGGGTTCGGCTCCTCAGTGGGTCCCCCAGCGTTCTCTATGCGGTTTCTGGTATATGGACTCCAGAGAATAATCGGGTAAAAAATTTCTGAAATTATTAAGTGCAGGACATGGAGTCAGGTGATTCGGACATGACTTTTTAGGGTCAGACCCGAAATTTCAATGAACATTTGGGTCGAAGACAATCAACCACTGTGGAATAACCACGTAATGCCCATTCTACAAACAAGTAGTACTACAAGTAGTATGAATCTTATATGGCAAAGACGTTATACCGTACTTCCGACATAGATACTAGCTAAAAGCCCAGACACGTGTTTCGCCGATGTTTCTGCTGCTGTGTGACACAGCAACGAGGGGTTCGGCTCCTCAGTGGGTCCCCAGCGTTCTCTATGCGGTTTCTGGTATATGGACTCCAGAGAATAATCGGGTAAATAATTTCTGAAATTATTAAGTGCAGGACATGGAGTCAGGTGATTCGGACATGACTTTTTAGGGTCAGACCCGAAATTTCAATGAACATTTGGGTCGAAGACAATCAACCACTGTGGAATAACCACGTAATGCCCATTCTACAAACAAGTAGTACTACAAGTAGTATGAATCTTATATGGCAAAGACGTTATACCGTACTTCCGACATAGATACTAGCTAAAAGCCCAGACACGTGTTTCGCCGATGTTTCTGCTGCTGTGTGACACAGCAACGAGGGGTTCGGCTCCTCAGTGGGTCCCCCAGCGTTCTCTATGCGGTTTCTGGTATATGGACTCCAGAGAATAATCGGGTAAATAATTTCTGAAATTATTAAGTGCAGGACATGGAGTCAGGTGATTCGGACATGACTTTTTAGGGTCAGACCCGAAATTTCAATGAACATTTGGGTCGAAGACAATCAACCACTGTGGAATAACCACGTAATGCCCATTCTACAAACAAGTAGTACTACAAGTAGTATGAATCTTATATGGCAAAGACGTTATACCGTACTTCCGACATAGATACTAGCTAAAAGCCCAGACACGTGTTTCGCCGATGTTTCTGCTGCTGTGTGACACAGCAACGAGGGGTTCGGCTCCTCAGTGGGTCCCCCAGCGTTCTCTATGCGGTTTCTGGTATATGGACTCCAGAGAATAATCGGGTAAATAATTTCTGAAATTATTAAGTGCAGGACATGGAGTCAGGTGATTCGGACATGACTTTTTAGGGGCAGACCCGAAATTTCAATGAACATTTGGGTCGAAGACAATCAACCACTGTGGAATAACCACGTAATGCCCATTCTACAAACAAGTAGTACTACAAGTAGTATGAATCTTATATGGCAAAGACGTTATACCGTACTTCCGACATAGATACTAGCTAAAAGCCCAGACACGTGTTTCGCCGATGTTTCTGCTGCTGTGTGACACAGCAACGAGGGGTTCGGCTCCTCAGTGGGTCCCCAGCGTTCTCTATGCGGTTTCTGGTATATGGACTCCAGAGAATAATCGGGTAAATAATTTCTGAAATTATTAAGTGCAGGACATGGAGTCAGGTGATTCGGACATGACTTTTTAGGGTCAGACCCGAAATTTCAATGAACATTTGGGTCGAAGACAATCAACCACTGTGGAATAACCACGTAATGCCCATTCTACAAACAAGTAGTACTACAAGTAGTATGAATCTTATATGGCAAAGACGTTATACCGTACTTCCGACATAGATACTAGCTAAAAGCCCAGACACGTGTTTCGCCGATGTTTCTGCTGCTGTGTGACACAGCAACGAGGGGTTCGGCTCCTCAGTGGGTCCCCAGCGTTCTCTATGCGGTTTCTGGTATATGGACTCCAGAGAATAATCGGGTAAATAATTTCTGAAATTATTAAGTGCAGGACATGGAGTCAGGTGATTCGGACATGACTTTTTAGGGTCAGACCCGAAATTTCAATGAACATTTGGGTCGAAGACAATCAACCACTGTGGAATAACCACGTAATGCCCATTCTACAAACAAGTAGTACTACAAGTAGTATGAATCTTATATGGCAAAGACGTTATACCGTACTTCCGACATAGATACTAGCTAAAAGCCCAGACACGTGTTTCGCCGATGTTTCTGCTGCTGTGTGACACAGCAACGAGGGGTTCGGCTCCTCAGTGGGTCCCCAGCGTTCTCTATGCGGTTTCTGGTATATGGACTCCAGAGAATAATCGGGTAAATAATTTCTGAAATTATTAAGTGCAGGACATGGAGTCAGGTGATTCGGACATGACTTTTTAGGGTCAGACCCGAAATTTCAATGAACATTTGGGTCGAAGACAATCAACCACTGTGGAATAACCACGTAATGCCCATTCTACAAACAAGTAGTACTACAAGTAGTATGAATCTTATATGGCAAAGACGTTATACCGTACTTCCGACATAGATACTAGCTAAAAGCCCAGACACGTGTTTCGCCGATGTTTCTGCTGCTGTGTGACACAGCAACGAGGGGTTCGGCTCCTCAGTGGGTCCCCCAGCGTTCTCTATGCGGTTTCTGGTATATGGACTCCAGAGAATAATCGGGTAAATAATTTCTGAAATTATTAAGTGCAGGACATGGAGTCAGGTGATTCGGACATGACTTTTTAGGGTCAGACCCGAAATTTCAATGAACATTTGGGTCGAAGACAATCAACCACTGTGGAATAACCACGTAATGCCCATTCTACAAACAAGTAGTACTACAAGTAGTATGAATCTTATATGGCAAAGACGTTATACCGTACTTCCGACATAGATACTAGCTAAAAGCCCAGACACGTGTTTCGCCGATGTTTCTGCTGCTGTGTGACACAGCAACGAGGGGTTCGGCTCCTCAGTGGGTCCCCCAGCGTTCTCTATGCGGTTTCTGGTATATGGACTCCAGAGAATAATCGGGTAAATAATTTCTGAAATTATTAAGTGCAGGACATGGAGTCAGGTGATTCGGACATGACTTTTTAGGGTCAGACCCGAAATTTCAATGAACATTTGGGTCGAAGACAATCAACCACTGTGGAATAACCACGTAATGCCCATTCTACAAACAAGTAGTACTACAAGTAGTATGAATCTTATATGGCAAAGACGTTATACCGTACTTCCGACATAGATACTAGCTAAAAGCCCAGACACGTGTTTCGCCGATGTTTCTGCTGCTGTGTGACACAGCAACGAGGGGTTCGGCTCCTCAGTGGGTCCCCAGCGTTCTCTATGCGGTTTCTGGTATATGGACTCCAGAGAATAATCGGGTAAATAATTTCTGAAATTATTAAGTGCAGGACATGGAGTCAGGTGATTCGGACATGACTTTTTAGGGTCAGACCCGAAATTTCAATGAACATTTGGGTCGAAGACAATCAACCACTGTGGAATAACCACGTAATGCCCATTCTACAAACAAGTAGTACTACAAGTAGTATGAATCTTATATGGCAAAGACGTTATACCGTACTTCCGACATAGATACTAGCTAAAAGCCCAGACACGTGTTTCGCCGATGTTTCTGCTGCTGTGTGACACAGCAACGAGGGGTTCGGCTCCTCAGTGGGTCCCCAGCGTTCTCTATGCGGTTTCTGGTATATGGACTCCAGAGAATAATCGGGTAAATAATTTCTGAAATTATTAAGTGCAGGACATGGAGTCAGGTGATTCGGACATGACTTTTTAGGGTCAGACCCGAAATTTCAATGAACATTTGGGTCGAAGACAATCAACCACTGTGGAATAACCACGTAATGCCCATTCTACAAACAAGTAGTACTACAAGTAGTATGAATCTTATATGGCAAAGACGTTATACCGTACTTCCGACATAGATACTAGCTAAAAGCCCAGACACGTGTTTCGCCGATGTTTCTGCTGCTGTGTGACACAGCAACGAGGGGTTCGGCTCCTCAGTGGGTCCCCAGCGTTCTCTATGCGGTTTCTGGTATATGGACTCCAGAGAATAATCGGGTAAATAATTTCTGAAATTATTAAGTGCAGGACATGGAGTCAGGTGATTCGGACATGACTTTTTAGGGTCAGACCCGAAATTTCAATGAACATTTGGGTCGAAGACAATCAACCACTGTGGAATAACCACGTAATGCCCATTCTACAAACAAGTAGTACTACAAGTAGTATGAATCTTATATGGCAAAGACGTTATACCGTACTTCCGACATAGATACTAGCTAAAAGCCCAGACACGTGTTTCGCCGATGTTTCTGCTGCTGTGTGACACAGCAACGAGGGGTTCGGCTCCTCAGTGGGTCCCCAGCGTTCTCTATGCGGTTTCTGGTATATGGACTCCAGAGAATAATCGGGTAAATAATTTCTGAAATTATTAAGTGCAGGACATGGAGTCAGGTGATTCGGACATGACTTTTTAGGGTCAGACCCGAAATTTCAATGAACATTTGGGTCGAAGACAATCAACCACTGTGGAATAACCACGTAATGCCCATTCTACAAACAAGTAGTACTACAAGTAGTATGAATCTTATATGGCAAAGACGTTATACCGTACTTCCGACATAGATACTAGCTAAAAGCCCAGACACGTGTTTCGCCGATGTTTCTGCTGCTGTGTGACACAGCAACGAGGGGTTCGGCTCCTCAGTGGGTCCCCCAGCGTTCTCTATGCGGTTTCTGGTATATGGACTCCAGAGAATAATCGGGTAAATAATTTCTGAAATTATTAAGTGCAGGACATGGAGTCAGGTGATTCGGACATGACTTTTTAGGGTCAGACCCGAAATTTCAATGAACATTTGGGTCGAAGACAATCAACCACTGTGGAATAACCACGTAATGCCCATTCTACAAACAAGTAGTACTACAAGTAGTATGAATCTTATATGGCAAAGACGTTATACCGTACTTCCGACATAGATACTAGCTAAAAGCCCAGACACGTGTTTCGCCGATGTTTCTGCTGCTGTGTGACACAGCAACGAGGGGTTCGGCTCCTCAGTGGGTCCCCCAGCGTTCTCTATGCGGTTTCTGGTATATGGACTCCAGAGAATAATCGGGTAAATAATTTCTGAAATTATTAAGTGCAGGACATGGAGTCAGGTGATTCGGACATGACTTTTTAGGGTCAGACCCGAAATTTCAATGAACATTTGGGTCGAAGACAATCAACCACTGTGGAATAACCACGTAATGCCCATTCTACAAACAAGTAGTACTACAAGTAGTATGAATCTTATATGGCAAAGACGTTATACCGTACTTCCGACATAGATACTAGCTAAAAGCCCAGACACGTGTTTCGCCGATGTTTCTGCTGCTGTGTGACACAGCAACGAGGGGTTCGGCTCCTCAGTGGGTCCCCCAGCGTTCTCTATGCGGTTTCTGGTATATGGACTCCAGAGAATAATCGGGTAAATAATTTCTGAAATTATTAAGTGCAGGACATGGAGTCAGGTGATTCGGACATGACTTTTTAGGGTCAGACCCGAAATTTCAATGAACATTTGGGTCGAAGACAATCAACCACTGTGGAATAACCACGTAATGCCCATTCTACAAACAAGTAGTACTACAAGTAGTATGAATCTTATATGGCAAAGACGTTATACCGTACTTCCGACATAGATACTAGCTAAAAGCCCAGACACGTGTTTCGCCGATGTTTCTGCTGCTGTGTGACACAGCAACGAGGGGTTCGGCTCCTCAGTGGGTCCCCCAGCGTTCTCTATGCGGTTTCTGGTATATGGACTCCAGAGAATAATCGGGTAAATAATTTCTGAAATTATTAAGTGCAGGACATGGAGTCAGGTGATTCGGACATGACTTTTTAGGGTCAGACCCGAAATTTCAATGAACATTTGGGTCGAAGACAATCAACCACTGTGGAATAACCACGTAATGCCCATTCTACAAACAAGTAGTACTACAAGTAGTATGAATCTTATATGGCAAAGACGTTATACCGTACTTCCGACATAGATACTAGCTAAAAGCCCAGACACGTGTTTCGCCGATGTTTCTGCTGCTGTGTGACACAGCAACGAGGGGTTCGGCTCCTCAGTGGGTCCCCCAGCGTTCTCTATGCGGTTTCTGGTATATGGACTCCAGAGAATAATCGGGTAAATAATTTCTGAAATTATTAAGTGCAGGACATGGAGTCAGGTGATTCGGACATGACTTTTTAGGGTCAGACCCGAAATTTCAATGAACATTTGGGTCGAAGACAATCAACCACTGTGGAATAACCACGTAATGCCCATTCTACAAACAAGTAGTACTACAAGTAGTATGAATCTTATATGGCAAAGACGTTATACCGTACTTCCGACATAGATACTAGCTAAAAGCCCAGACACGTGTTTCGCCGATGTTTCTGCTGCTGTGTGACACAGCAACGAGGGGTTCGGCTCCTCAGTGGGTCCCCAGCGTTCTCTATGCGGTTTCTGGTATATGGACTCCAGAGAATAATCGGGTAAATAATTTCTGAAATTATTAAGTGCAGGACATGGAGTCAGGTGATTCGGACATGACTTTTTAGGGTCAGACCCGAAATTTCAATGAACATTTGGGTCGAAGACAATCAACCACTGTGGAATAACCACGTAATGCCCATTCTACAAACAAGTAGTACTACAAGTAGTATGAATCTTATATGGCAAAGACGTTATACCGTACTTCCGACATAGATACTAGCTAAAAGCCCAGACACGTGTTTCGCCGATGTTTCTGCTGCTGTGTGACACAGCAACGAGGGGTTCGGCTCCTCAGTGGGTCCCCCAGCGTTCTCTATGCGGTTTCTGGTATATGGACTCCAGAGAATAATCGGGTAAATAATTTCTGAAATTATTAAGTGCAGGACATGGAGTCAGGTGATTCGGACATGACTTTTTAGGGTCAGACCCGAAATTTCAATGAACATTTGGGTCGAAGACAATCAACCACTGTGGAATAACCACGTAATGCCCATTCTACAAACAAGTAGTACTACAAGTAGTATGAATCTTATATGGCAAAGACGTTATACCGTACTTCCGACATAGATACTAGCTAAAAGCCCAGACACGTGTTTCGCCGATGTTTCTGCTGCTGTGTGACACAGCAACGAGGGGTTCGGCTCCTCAGTGGGTCCCCCAGCGTTCTCTATGCGGTTTCTGGTATATGGACTCCAGAGAATAATCGGGTAAATAATTTCTGAAATTATTAAGTGCAGGACATGGAGTCAGGTGATTCGGACATGACTTTTTAGGGTCAGACCCGAAATTTCAATGAACATTTGGGTCGAAGACAATCAACCACTGTGGAATAACCACGTAATGCCCATTCTACAAACAAGTAGTACTACAAGTAGTATGAATCTTATATGGCAAAGACGTTATACCGTACTTCCGACATAGATACTAGCTAAAAGCCCAGACACGTGTTTCGCCGATGTTTCTGCTGCTGTGTGACACAGCAACGAGGGGTTCGGCTCCTCAGTGGGTCCCCCAGCGTTCTCTATGCGGTTTCTGGTATATGGACTCCAGAGAATAATCGGGTAAATAATTTCTGAAATTATTAAGTGCAGGACATGGAGTCAGGTGATTCGGACATGACTTTTTAGGGTCAGACCCGAAATTTCAATGAACATTTGGGTCGAAGACAATCAACCACTGTGGAATAACCACGTAATGCCCATTCTACAAACAAGTAGTACTACAAGTAGTATGAATCTTATATGGCAAAGACGTTATACCGTACTTCCGACATAGATACTAGCTAAAAGCCCAGACACGTGTTTCGCCGATGTTTCTGCTGCTGTGTGACACAGCAACGAGGGGTTCGGCTCCTCAGTGGGTCCCCAGCGTTCTCTATGCGGTTTCTGGTATATGGACTCCAGAGAATAATCGGGTAAATAATTTCTGAAATTATTAAGTGCAGGACATGGAGTCAGGTGATTCGGACATGACTTTTTAGGGTCAGACCCGAAATTTCAATGAACATTTGGGTCGAAGACAATCAACCACTGTGGAATAACCACGTAATGCCCATTCTACAAACAAGTAGTACTACAAGTAGTATGAATCTTATATGGCAAAGACGTTATACCGTACTTCCGACATAGATACTAGCTAAAAGCCCAGACACGTGTTTCGCCGATGTTTCTGCTGCTGTGTGACACAGCAACGAGGGGTTCGGCTCCTCAGTGGGTCCCCCAGCGTTCTCTATGCGGTTTCTGGTATATGGACTCCAGAGAATAATCGGGTAAATAATTTCTGAAATTATTAAGTGCAGGACATGGAGTCAGGTGATTCGGACATGACTTTTTAGGGTCAGACCCGAAATTTCAATGAACATTTGGGTCGAAGACAATCAACCACTGTGGAATAACCACGTAATGCCCATTCTACAAACAAGTAGTACTACAAGTAGTATGAATCTTATATGGCAAAGACGTTATACCGTACTTCCGACATAGATACTAGCTAAAAGCCCAGACACGTGTTTCGCCGATGTTTCTGCTGCTGTGTGACACAGCAACGAGGGGTTCGGCTCCTCAGTGGGTCCCCCAGCGTTCTCTATGCGGTTTCTGGTATATGGACTCCAGAGAATAATCGGGTAAATAATTTCTGAAATTATTAAGTGCAGGACATGGAGTCAGGTGATTCGGACATGACTTTTTAGGGTCAGACCCGAAATTTCAATGAACATTTGGGTCGAAGACAATCAACCACTGTGGAATAACCACGTAATGCCCATTCTACAAACAAGTAGTACTACAAGTAGTATGAATCTTATATGGCAAAGACGTTATACCGTACTTCCGACATAGATACTAGCTAAAAGCCCAGACACGTGTTTCGCCGATGTTTCTGCTGCTGTGTGACACAGCAACGAGGGGTTCGGCTCCTCAGTGGGTCCCCCAGCGTTCTCTATGCGGTTTCTGGTATATGGACTCCAGAGAATAATCGGGTAAATAATTTCTGAAATTATTAAGTGCAGGACATGGAGTCAGGTGATTCGGACATGACTTTTTAGGGTCAGACCCGAAATTTCAATGAACATTTGGGTCGAAGACAATCAACCACTGTGGAATAACCACGTAATGCCCATTCTACAAACAAGTAGTACTACAAGTAGTATGAATCTTATATGGCAAAGACGTTATACCGTACTTCCGACATAGATACTAGCTAAAAGCCCAGACACGTGTTTCGCCGATGTTTCTGCTGCTGTGTGACACAGCAACGAGGGGTTCGGCTCCTCAGTGGGTCCCCCAGCGTTCTCTATGCGGTTTCTGGTATATGGACTCCAGAGAATAATCGGGTAAATAATTTCTGAAATTATTAAGTGCAGGACATGGAGTCAGGTGATTCGGACATGACTTTTTAGGGTCAGACCCGAAATTTCAATGAACATTTGGGTCGAAGACAATCAACCACTGTGGAATAACCACGTAATGCCCATTCTACAAACAAGTAGTACTACAAGTAGTATGAATCTTATATGGCAAAGACGTTATACCGTACTTCCGACATAGATACTAGCTAAAAGCCCAGACACGTGTTTCGCCGATGTTTCTGCTGCTGTGTGACACAGCAACGAGGGGTTCGGCTCCTCAGTGGGTCCCCCAGCGTTCTCTATGCGGTTTCTGGTATATGGACTCCAGAGAATAATCGGGTAAATAATTTCTGAAATTATTAAGTGCAGGACATGGAGTCAGGTGATTCGGACATGACTTTTTAGGGTCAGACCCGAAATTTCAATGAACATTTGGGTCGAAGACAATCAACCACTGTGGAATAACCACGTAATGCCCATTCTACAAACAAGTAGTACTACAAGTAGTATGAATCTTATATGGCAAAGACGTTATACCGTACTTCCGACATAGATACTAGCTAAAAGCCCAGACACGTGTTTCGCCGATGTTTCTGCTGCTGTGTGACACAGCAACGAGGGGTTCGGCTCCTCAGTGGGTCCCCCAGCGTTCTCTATGCGGTTTCTGGTATATGGACTCCAGAGAATAATCGGGTAAATAATTTCTGAAATTATTAAGTGCAGGACATGGAGTCAGGTGATTCGGACATGACTTTTTAGGGTCAGACCCGAAATTTCAATGAACATTTGGGTCGAAGACAATCAACCACTGTGGAATAACCACGTAATGCCCATTCTACAAACAAGTAGTACTACAAGTAGTATGAATCTTATATGGCAAAGACGTTATACCGTACTTCCGACATAGATACTAGCTAAAAGCCCAGACACGTGTTTCGCCGATGTTTCTGCTGCTGTGTGACACAGCAACGAGGGGTTCGGCTCCTCAGTGGGTCCCCCAGCGTTCTCTATGCGGTTTCTGGTATATGGACTCCAGAGAATAATCGGGTAAATAATTTCTGAAATTATTAAGTGCAGGACATGGAGTCAGGTGATTCGGACATGACTTTTTAGGGTCAGACCCGAAATTTCAATGAACATTTGGGTCGAAGACAATCAACCACTGTGGAATAACCACGTAATGCCCATTCTACAAACAAGTAGTACTACAAGTAGTATGAATCTTATATGGCAAAGACGTTATACCGTACTTCCGACATAGATACTAGCTAAAAGCCCAGACACGTGTTTCGCCGATGTTTCTGCTGCTGTGTGACACAGCAACGAGGGGTTCGGCTCCTCAGTGGGTCCCCCAGCGTTCTCTATGCGGTTTCTGGTATATGGACTCCAGAGAATAATCGGGTAAATAATTTCTGAAATTATTAAGTGCAGGACATGGAGTCAGGTGATTCGGACATGACTTTTTAGGGTCAGACCCGAAATTTCAATGAACATTTGGGTCGAAGACAATCAACCACTGTGGAATAACCACGTAATGCCCATTCTACAAACAAGTAGTACTACAAGTAGTATGAATCTTATATGGCAAAGACGTTATACCGTACTTCCGACATAGATACTAGCTAAAAGCCCAGACACGTGTTTCGCCGATGTTTCTGCTGCTGTGTGACACAGCAACGAGGGGTTCGGCTCCTCAGTGGGTCCCCCAGCGTTCTCTATGCGGTTTCTGGTATATGGACTCCAGAGAATAATCGGGTAAATAATTTCTGAAATTATTAAGTGCAGGACATGGAGTCAGGTGATTCGGACATGACTTTTTAGGGTCAGACCCGAAATTTCAATGAACATTTGGGTCGAAGACAATCAACCACTGTGGAATAACCACGTAATGCCCATTCTACAAACAAGTAGTACTACAAGTAGTATGAATCTTATATGGCAAAGACGTTATACCGTACTTCCGACATAGATACTAGCTAAAAGCCCAGACACGTGTTTCGCCGATGTTTCTGCTGCTGTGTGACACAGCAACGAGGGGTTCGGCTCCTCAGTGGGTCCCCAGCGTTCTCTATGCGGTTTCTGGTATATGGACTCCAGAGAATAATCGGGTAAATAATTTCTGAAATTATTAAGTGCAGGACATGGAGTCAGGTGATTCGGACATGACTTTTTAGGGTCAGACCCGAAATTTCAATGAACATTTGGGTCGAAGACAATCAACCACTGTGGAATAACCACGTAATGCCCATTCTACAAACAAGTAGTACTACAAGTAGTATGAATCTTATATGGCAAAGACGTTATACCGTACTTCCGACATAGATACTAGCTAAAAGCCCAGACACGTGTTTCGCCGATGTTTCTGCTGCTGTGTGACACAGCAACGAGGGGTTCGGCTCCTCAGTGGGTCCCCAGCGTTCTCTATGCGGTTTCTGGTATATGGACTCCAGAGAATAATCGGGTAAATAATTTCTGAAATTATTAAGTGCAGGACATGGAGTCAGGTGATTCGGACATGACTTTTTAGGGTCAGACCCGAAATTTCAATGAACATTTGGGTCGAAGACAATCAACCACTGTGGAATAACCACGTAATGCCCATTCTACAAACAAGTAGTACTACAAGTAGTATGAATCTTATATGGCAAAGACGTTATACCGTACTTCCGACATAGATACTAGCTAAAAGCCCAGACACGTGTTTCGCCGATGTTTCTGCTGCTGTGTGACACAGCAACGAGGGGTTCGGCTCCTCAGTGGGTCCCCAGCGTTCTCTATGCGGTTTCTGGTATATGGACTCCAGAGAATAATCGGGTAAATAATTTCTGAAATTATTAAGTGCAGGACATGGAGTCAGGTGATTCGGACATGACTTTTTAGGGTCAGACCGAAATTTCAATGAACATTTGGGTCGAAGACAATCAACCACTGTGGAATAACCACGTAATGCCCATTCTACAAACAAGTAGTACTACAAGTAGTATGAATCTTATATGGCAAAGACGTTATACCGTACTTCCGACATAGATACTAGCTAAAAGCCCAGACACGTGTTTCGCCGATGTTTCTGCTGCTGTGTGACACAGCAACGAGGGGTTCGGCTCCTCAGTGGGTCCCCCAGCGTTCTCTATGCGGTTTCTGGTATATGGACTCCAGAGAATAATCGGGTAAATAATTTCTGAAATTATTAAGTGCAGGACATGGAGTCAGGTGATTCGGACATGACTTTTTAGGGTCAGACCCGAAATTTCAATGAACATTTGGGTCGAAGACAATCAACCACTGTGGAATAACCACGTAATGCCCATTCTACAAACAAGTAGTACTACAAGTAGTATGAATCTTATATGGCAAAGACGTTATACCGTACTTCCGACATAGATACTAGCTAAAAGCCCAGACACGTGTTTCGCCGATGTTTCTGCTGCTGTGTGACACAGCAACGAGGGGTTCGGCTCCTCAGTGGGTCCCCAGCGTTCTCTATGCGGTTTCTGGTATATGGACTCCAGAGAATAATCGGGTAAATAATTTCTGAAATTATTAAGTGCAGGACATGGAGTCAGGTGATTCGGACATGACTTTTTAGGGTCAGACCCGAAATTTCAATGAACATTTGGGTCGAAGACAATCAACCACTGTGGAATAACCACGTAATGCCCATTCTACAAACAAGTAGTACTACAAGTAGTATGAATCTTATATGGCAAAGACGTTATACCGTACTTCCGACATAGATACTAGCTAAAAGCCCAGACACGTGTTTCGCCGATGTTTCTGCTGCTGTGTGACACAGCAACGAGGGGTTCGGCTCCTCAGTGGGTCCCCCAGCGTTCTCTATGCGGTTTCTGGTATATGGACTCCAGAGAATAATCGGGTAAATAATTTCTGAAATTATTAAGTGCAGGACATGGAGTCAGGTGATTCGGACATGACTTTTTAGGGTCAGACCCGAAATTTCAATGAACATTTGGGTCGAAGACAATCAACCACTGTGGAATAACCACGTAATGCCCATTCTACAAACAAGTAGTACTACAAGTAGTATGAATCTTATATGGCAAAGACGTTATACCGTACTTCCGACATAGATACTAGCTAAAAGCCCAGACACGTGTTTCGCCGATGTTTCTGCTGCTGTGTGACACAGCAACGAGGGGTTCGGCTCCTCAGTGGGTCCCCAGCGTTCTCTATGCGGTTTCTGGTATATGGACTCCAGAGAATAATCGGGTAAATAATTTCTGAAATTATTAAGTGCAGGACATGGAGTCAGGTGATTCGGACATGACTTTTTAGGGTCAGACCCGAAATTTCAATGAACATTTGGGTCGAAGACAATCAACCACTGTGGAATAACCACGTAATGCCCATTCTACAAACAAGTAGTACTACAAGTAGTATGAATCTTATATGGCAAAGACGTTATACCGTACTTCCGACATAGATACTAGCTAAAAGCCCAGACACGTGTTTCGCCGATGTTTCTGCTGCTGTGTGACACAGCAACGAGGGGTTCGGCTCCTCAGTGGGTCCCCAGCGTTCTCTATGCGGTTTCTGGTATATGGACTCCAGAGAATAATCGGGTAAATAATTTCTGAAATTATTAAGTGCAGGACATGGAGTCAGGTGATTCGGACATGACTTTTTAGGGTCAGACCCGAAATTTCAATGAACATTTGGGTCGAAGACAATCAACCACTGTGGAATAACCACGTAATGCCCATTCTACAAACAAGTAGTACTACAAGTAGTATGAATCTTATATGGCAAAGACGTTATACCGTACTTCCGACATAGATACTAGCTAAAAGCCCAGACACGTGTTTCGCCGATGTTTCTGCTGCTGTGTGACACAGCAACGAGGGGTTCGGCTCCTCAGTGGGTCCCCCAGCGTTCTCTATGCGGTTTCTGGTATATGGACTCCAGAGAATAATCGGGTAAATAATTTCTGAAATTATTAAGTGCAGGACATGGAGTCAGGTGATTCGGACATGACTTTTTAGGGTCAGACCCGAAATTTCAATGAACATTTGGGTCGAAGACAATCAACCACTGTGGAATAACCACGTAATGCCCATTCTACAAACAAGTAGTACTACAAGTAGTATGAATCTTATATGGCAAAGACGTTATACCGTACTTCCGACATAGATACTAGCTAAAAGCCCAGACACGTGTTTCGCCGATGTTTCTGCTGCTGTGTGACACAGCAACGAGGGGTTCGGCTCCTCAGTGGGTCCCCAGCGTTCTCTATGCGGTTTCTGGTATATGGACTCCAGAGAATAATCGGGTAAATAATTTCTGAAATTATTAAGTGCAGGACATGGAGTCAGGTGATTCGGACATGACTTTTTAGGGTCAGACCCGAAATTTCAATGAACATTTGGGTCGAAGA